>JAJIZL010055883.1:0-56769 GCA_023969395.1 Amblyomma maculatum | reverse complement strand
ATACGAGATTCCAGCATGTTTGTAAGGTCAGCGCGTTTTTTGTGTCGTTCCCTTCCACTCGCCTCTGTCCTTTGCGCTGATGCTTAAACATGGATTTAGAAGAGGCTTGACCGCTTAACCTGCCTGCATGCTTGCACGAGCCATTCAATCAGGTACTTCTTTTTCTCCGTAAAACCTATAATTGTAATGGTTCTAGCGGCTTTTACTTTTTTGCGCATGAATGTAATTGACCCTTTGTAAGCACGCAGTTGTTAAGGGAGCGTGTTTTATATTTAAAACGAGAGAGTATTCGCTGAGGCGACAACCGTGATTTCCAAAGTGTGATTAAAAATATTGTGTGGTTATAAACTTATTTTAAAGCCGTAAATATGATTCACAATGAGTTCAAACGCATTTATTGACAGCGCTGGCAGGTACGTCTGCTGCTGGCAGCTGTGCAGGCATCTGGCCCCACCACAATCACGGCGGCCGAGGAAGGTGCTGGTTTGATATTCTGTGACATTTTCCTTAAAGCAGGGCTCTGGGGCCTAAGCCAACAAACTCTCTAAGCTTTGCAGACAGCATAGCGGCGGCCGCATTGTTGACAGACAGCGGAAGGACCCAGTCGATGTAGCTGGCCGGGCAGATGGCAGTGGAATATCGGCGACCGCCCTGATTTTAATGTCAGAGTACTTTCGACAGTCCCATACTATATGGGCAGCGGTTGCTGGACTTCGGCAGTAACGGCACATTCCTTCGTCGGGGTCGTGGTGAAGTAATTTTTTTCTCAATGATGGGGTTAACGAAGTTTCAATTCCGAGGCGGTGGACTAATGTCTGCGTGCCCCTCGATAACACCTCCGTCATAGGGGGAATGGGGTTCCTCGCCGCTTTCCTCTCTGCCATTGCGGATGTGCTCACGGGCCTTGCGCCGTCGCTTCATCGCGATTCCAACATAGCGATGGTTCCAACGGGCAGGTTTTGGTACAAGCTACGGTGGAAAATGCGTCCGGCGCGATTGAAATTTGCGTGCTGATGCTCGCGCCTCGCTGTTGGCCCACTCGTTGCCTTCAATGCCTGCGTGTGCAGGCACCGAAGAAATTGTCGCTGTAATGTTTAGCTTATAATTTTAGGTCGTCAAATGTCTCTAATAAATCACCGGTAACTTTATAGTATGTTGATGCACTCGAGGTCACTCGCTTGCACACTTCAAACGCGCGAAATATGTCCGTGAAGATATAGAGTCTGTGATTGGAATCGCATTTTGGAAAGGATTGTAGAACCCACTGCGCTGCTTTCAAAGGGGAAGCAAATGAGAATTTTGCGGTTACGTTTACGCTTTTCTAAGAGAGCAAAGGGTGAGGGTAAAAAAGATTTCACATCAGGTCCAATAATATTGTTTTTTGCAACATTCCTTATATGCCTACCGCATGCTCTACGTTAAATTAAGGAACGTAAAGATAGATGTCAGTTGATAGAAGAGCAATATTTCGAGATTATTTTAATTTTGTTTTTTTTCGTGCAGCTTAGAAATATGTGTATAATCCTAAGAACGCTGTGGCGCCTTGTAACTGTTTATAGGGATCAGCACTTGTTGGATCCCGCATCAGTTATATACGCGACGACTGCGCCGTCATCTCGCATTCGGCATCTGCCGTGCCTGCCTCTACTCCCGTTGTATCAAGAAAGTTTTGGTGCACCTTGTCCTTGTTATATGTGTTTCTTTCTGGGTCCCCGTTGTTTTTAATTCTGCTGCATAAAAAACTTGAAAAGTTAGCTCTTAACATTTTAAGTGCTTGTCAATAATAATACCAATAAGTGTGGCTGAGTCAGAAGGATAAAACCTAAGTGTTTAGGCTGAGGTAAGCTGTAGTATAAGTTGCCTATTGCTAGAGTAAAAATATCGAAGTTGGTTTTATTAAAATTTATTTTTTAATTATTTTTTTCGGCGCCAGTTATTGACGTTTATGAATTAACGTTGAGATTTTTTTCGCAAATGGTGGGAGCATTGTATGGTAGAAAACATTATTTTATCGTCAGCATAAAATATGCAGTTCGAAGAGTTAAGGCTACGTGGTAAATCATTAATATATATATAACGAAAAACAAAGGGCTGAGTATTGATCCCTGTACAACACCTTCATTAAATAGTTTTGAATCAGATAAAGCATTCGCAAATTTAACTATTTTAGCTCTGTCAGAGAGGAAGCTAAGTGCGGAAGGCTGGGTCGCACAAATAGAGCATTAGGTTACAGTAAAAAATTTCATGAATAATAACATCAGATGCTTTACTTAAATCAATAAGAAGAACGCCAACGAAATGTGCCTGGTCAGTACAAAATAAAGAACCAGTCAATAAAATTATTACTAGTTCAGTTGAAGTATTAGGTCTAAAATCCAACTGACGAGATGTTATTGAAGTTAATTTTCGAAGCTACCCTGTCAGGCGGATGACCACTAGTTTTTCATTTAGTTTGCTGAAGAAGTAACGCTACTGGGCGGTACGCATAAATCACTCGTCTGACGCCTTTTTTTGTTAAATACAGGGACCACTTTTCTTACCAAGCAAACTTGGGAAATTATCTGTTTTAAATATAAAGTTAATGAGATACCCTAGAACATGACAGATGTGTTAGGAAATGATCTAGATTTTCGCGGAACGAATGTCGTCTAGCTCAGCTGCAGTATTTTGAATGTGGTAAGTAGTATAATGAATTCAATCGGTAATGTAGGAACATAGAAAAAAGGAATGGGGAGAACGATTGAGGATGGATGTGTGCTGAGAGCTGGCTGGAATCAGATACCAAAAACTAACGTTATAAGCTTTAGCTATTTGGAAAAATTCAAAAATGTAAAGCTGGCGTCAGTAATTTGGCTGGGAGCGGGATTTGACAGTTTAATGAAAAATAATTGATTAATTGGGTGTCCTTACAAAAGTTGTTTTCACTATTAAATTTTGCCTTTAGTATTATTTTCGTTCTGGGTTTTGAATATCACAGAAAGTGTTTTTGATGTGAGATTTAAAATGCTTTTTAAGGTTGATGGGCTGGCGCTTGACTTTATTTCTCCGGTTATGATTTTTTGCGAATGAACGTAAAAGACCTCTGGTAACCAAGGATTTCTAGGGACAAAATATCTTTTTTTGTGTCAAGAAAACTGTTGTGCTATAAATGAGATAATTGATAATTAAATTAGAAAACTTGTTGTATGCTGTTTCACCGAAGTTGTCATTCAGGATAATATCCCAGTCAGTGTTTAATATTATGTTAATAAAGTTGCTGTAATCAATTAATCGTTTTTTAGTAATTAGTTTCAAGCAAACGAAACACGTAATCAGTGATCTGAAAATCTAGAATTTCAGCATTTGAAACGAGAATATATTAGTTAATATGCGATCGATACGTTTGCTAGAGCTGAGCGGGTCAAAACACGTTAGTAGTGTGAATAATCTTTCTAATCCATGATCCATAAGCAGCTGCAATAATTTGAGCATGAAGAATCCCTAAGATGGATAATGTTAATGTTGACCTCTCCTTTCAACTAGGACGTTTTTGCTTACGCATTTAATGAGTGTGAGAATGTTGTCTAGCTCGAGACAGATGTCAGAGTATAATGATAAGTTTGAGCGGAAGGTTGATCCAATTATGGTGTTTTATTTCGAAACAAATGATTTGTCAAACTCTACCCACACTGCTTCACACATGTTCGTCGAAAATGAAATATCAAATTGACGAATACATGACAGGCCACATGAAATGAAGATCGCATATTCGCCGAAGCGAGTATGCTTACGATGTGCATATTCCAAGCCATAGTTTCTAAGGCATAACATTTTTAGTTGACAAGCGATAACCAAGGCTCCAAGAGGCAAATAAAAGTAGTGACGTATAACCTTTTTGAAGTTGTTTAACTCACCGTAGTGACGAGAGAAGAGACGATTATTAAAACGAATGAGTGACCTATTACATCAGGCAGTTTTGCGAAGGTTTTCAAATTCAGTGAGTACTTGGAAATCCATGTATGACTTGGCAGAAATTTATAGGGGCAGTGCGAATAGATCAAAGATACCAAGCTCGCTGATAGTCGAAATACGGTTCACACGGCTAGCAACTATTCTCCTTGCGGATATGCGAGCACTGTCGATACACAGATACTCTCAGTGCTTCTCTGTTTTGAGTTTTTTAGCATTCGCATAAAGGGGCTTGTTTTATGTTGGCAAGTGATCGTTCATGTGAATACGTCTTGTATGTTCAACATAAGACAGACCATTACTTTCAGTTGCTAAGCGGGCCATTTTAGCCTCAGACGAAATCTTTTTCTCACGGTTGTAAACACCTGGAAATTAGGTTTTAAGCCACTCCTTGTTTGGTTGGAACTCGGTGTATTACCGCGAGATCAGCATTAAAAATGGGGCAAGTCACTTTGTCTGCAATGCACCGAAGAACTGCTCCACAGTTCTCACCCTGGGTTTACGGCACGCCCTCTACTTCCACAATATTCATCCTTGAGTATTGTTCACGTTCTGAGATTCATTTCTCTAGCTCGCCCGTTACTTCCAATTTATTATTCCTTGATTATTGTTAACGTTCTGAGATTCATTTCTCTAGCTCGCTCTTTACTTCCACATTATTAATCATTGAGTATTGTTAACGGTCTGAGATTCATTTTTTTAGTTCTTGGTTATGGCGACGCAGGCTTTTGTGTTCCATTGCAAGTGCATCTTCACTTGCCTTGATTGTTTCGTAAATGCTAAGACTGGTCAGAATTTTCTTCCTCAGAGCAATAAAATCCCGGGCATGTTCAGCATTTATAGCCTACTGATACGGGCACAAACAAGTACAAGCAATGTCAGCAGATTCAGCCGAGAAACGCTAGTAAAAGACGGCTGTGGTAATAAATTCAAGCAACCTGATAGTTAAAAAGAAAATTGCATTTTTGTGAACATTCCTAAGCTGCCAAGTAAAGAATACCTCGGTTGCTTGCTGGTCATGTAGGCTTGCTGATCGAAGAGGCTGGAGAAGATGGCTGTGCCTTGTCTACATGATCCAGATTGTGATGCTGATGGTAATGTGGAATATTGAGCGTCCGCCTTGAGAGCTACGACCCGTCAGCGGCACGTGAACCACTGAGCTTAATCGGGTTTGAACTTGAGCAAAAATGCGAATTGGCAACAGCATTCAGACAAACAAAGAATTGCATTGCTACGATCGGCACTGCCTAATGCAAAAGTTAGTTTTATAATTCACAATAATAACAGTAACGGAGTTATGACTTAATTGCTCCCTGTGGCTATACTGGGAGACACCAGGTAAGATGCGGAATGCTTATATTAGCTGTTTACCTCTTTTATTTACCTTTAAATTTTCCTTTTAACCGTGTTTAGTTTGCATAATTTATCTCGCCCTCCAAATTGATTAACGGTCTTTTTAGAGAAAAGAATGCCAACATGTTACAAGGCCCGCAGATGTCACCCTGATACGCGGCTACACACTGCAGCACAGCGCGTGTGACGTAGGTCAAACTCTCCACAGATGTTTTCAATCTGCTGGCATCACATAATAGGCAAATAGTGCTCGGCTCTTCGTTGCTGGCATTCTGCACTAACGCCGCCTAACTAATAACAGCCGAGTCATTTCGCTCGCAATCATGCCTCAAAGCAAGAAAGCGGAGCTATCTACATGGGATGCGCGGGTAGGCGTTGCGTTCCCGAGTTAGCCTCCTATTAGGTTCAGGACCATAGCTGTTCTAACACACGTTATGATCTTCATAAATGTTGTGATCTATTCTATTCGAAGGACACAAAATACCACACGCAATAAAAAATAGCGCATTTAGTTAATTACTACGTCGCGCCCTTGGATAACCAGTCTCCAGCATCATACTGGCCCTTAATAACATATGTGAAGAAGAAGATGGACCCCTTCGCTGGACGCTGATGAGAAAGAAGAAGGTGTGGAATTGCCATCGCGGAGATCGTGTTGGTCTTGATCGCCCCGCTTCCCCGTCGACCTCGCCGCCGTCCTGAACGTCCTTCTTCTACATTTGGTGGAGGAGTGGCCTGATATCCTTATCTCACGCTATGGCTCGTATGGCTAACGACGAACACCACCCGGTCAACCCGATGACCCCGCTGATTGTCTGCTCTGGCTCCTTACGCCAGCGAGACCCTGCGCTCTTCAGCGGGACTGACGACACTGACAGCAAAGACTGCCTAGGTTCGTATGAGCTAGTGAGTTCGTACAATTAGTGGGACGTCACCATGTAGTTAACAAACGTCATGTTTTATTTGACCGGCGTTGCCAACTTGTGGTACGAGAACTACGAAGCCGATATCACGACTTGGGACTCATTCAAGGCTAGTCTTACAAACGTCTTTGGTCGTCCAGCAGTACGAAAGCTCCGCGCCAAACAACGTCTGTATGATCGAACACAGTGGCTCGGCGAGACATTTACAAGTTATATTGAAGATGTACTCCACCTGTGCAGTCGCGTAAATGCTCAGATGTCCGAGCCACAGAAGATAAAGCACAGTCTCAAGGGCATCGAACATGACGCCTTTCAAATATTAAACTGCCGGGATTTGACTACTGTTGCTCAAGTTATAAACCTCTGTCAGAGATACGATGAGTTGCGCAAGCAGTGCGTCCTCCCTCGACGGGCTTCCACGCCTGCAGAGTCATTTCTGGCCTCTCCGCAAAATCTGAGACCACCTCGCTGTTGCAACAGCTCAAAGACTTCATCCGCGAGGAAGTTGCTCGCCAAATATCTCTGCTGCCGACAAATTGCGAGCTGTCCCGCAATTTGGCGCCCCTTCGACAGGTCATCGCCGACCGCGTGGCGGAGGCCCTTCCATCTGCCCCTCTGCCAGCGCCCATGCCTCAGACCGCACCGGCCGTGGAGCCACTCGCATACACCGACGCATGGAGGAAGAAAAAAAAATTGGAGGACGCTTAAGCTTCGCCTTCAAGAGTGCAACGCGATAGCGTTATTGCACCTCGTCGAGAAAACTTGTTAAACGCAAGGGTATTGGGGCATCCTCGCACCGGTACCCGCGCGGCCTGAAGGGGAGAAGCGGGTGAGCGAAGATAGTGATCTAAAGAAAGGAAAGACGCTTGATTTTACAACCCGTGAGGGTGCACGGCGAAACGTCAGGGGCGAGTGGCGCGCCACGTCTCGGGGCAGCGCCGCATATTGCGAGGAGGGGTTCTTCTGTGTTTATTTATGAAGTGCATGCCGGGATTTATTGCTCACTGCCAACGACGTCGACGACACCGGCTTTTCTGCGACGCGAGCTCCTTAACGCTACCGCGTTAAAACCAGGAGGGAGCGCGCGCAGCCTCCGCAAGCCAACCTCCTCTGACGCCGCTCCCTTCTCTCTCTTGCGCGCAATGATTCTTGGGAATTTAGCCAACATAGTTGCGAGACTCAAAAGCAGCAGGGTACATGGTACTTTTTAGTGACTTTGGATGTCTCCGCGCAAAGTCTACAGGAGTGGTTTGCCGATAGTTGCGCATCTCGTCGTAAAACATACGTTAGTTTGTTTACAATTGTTGCATTGTATTCCGTGTTTATAGGCACACTAGTGAAAACTGCAGGTGGCATTTTCATCTCTGGTTTCGTCAGGGAGACTACGAATTCGACATAACATTGCATACCTGGGAAACTGCCTTCAGCGTAACAATGTGCATTTGAGGTCTGCATTTCCTAAATGAATCAAACGATTTTCGTCTCGAGCAATACATGCACATGCCCGGACAAACAAACGTTTCGTTTCTCGAGGAGTGCACATAACAGAATACTCACCGTTGGAACGACAGCCCCGAGATATATCCGTGTAGTTCTTGCATCCCGGCACGCAGCATTTCATATGGCAGTACTTGTTGTTGGACTAGTTGATTTGATTCCATGCTTGCGGGACTCAGCGCACAGAGACAGAGCACAAGAACACAACGTACGACAGGACGAAACGATGATCAGCGCTTCGTCCCCTCGTCCTTCTTGTTTTTGCGTGCTTCGTTTTTGTGTGCCAGGCCCCGCAAGCATTTCATATGGCGCAGCTGAGGGGACTCGACCATACTTCGCGAAATACACGGGTGCACTGCGCGGCGGCGACAGCCCCACGGGATCAGCCCGTGTAAAAGTCCAAAGTTCCATCCACTACCTTCTGGCAGCGCGCGCCTCAGGTTTCTAGTGCAGGCGTCGCGTTGCGAAGGCCACGCGAAGGCATTCCTTCAGAGCGAAGTGTGCGAAACCGCAACCGAAACCAGCTACCGGCTACCGCTTGCCGTATCACGTGACGGCTAATTTCCCATGATTCTTTCCATTAGATTTTTTACGACTAGGCTTCACTTTTCTGCCGCGGCGCTCCCTCCAAGTTTTTTTCTTCCTCCATGCACCGACGTCCGTGTCGCTCCACCATTGACATGCTCCCCCAGTCCTATCGCACCGCTGACGTACGCTGCCGTCGCTGCACGACCATGGCCACCTAGCTACCCGGTGGTGTACGCTACGCCTCCAGGGCCTGTGCAAGAATTTCTTCAGGCACCACAGCCTTTGGTTCTACCACGTCTGCTGCGCCACTATCCATGGCAAACCAGTGATAACCGCCCCATCTGTTATTCCTGCGGATTTGCTGGCCATATTTCCCGCTACTGCCGAAATCGCACTTCCGATTATTTTCTACCGCGCCGAATGTCAGCTTCCTGACAGCCGCCCCGAGGTCAGTACGCCGCCGGCGATCCACCTGCAAGTTCTGTCGCGGATGACCGTGCCACCTTTTCTCCTCACCGCTCAACCTCGCCGTGTCGCTGTTCTCTATCCCCTCTGCGACGGCATCCCAATCTTGCGCAAGAGGAAAACTGAATGCCGCAGTTCCTGAGGCGAGAACTGCGCACGAGCGAACTGTCAAAGGCCTCACGTATTTCCCCAAAATCTGCTTGAAGTTTCTGTAGACGGTGTTATAGTACTGGCTCTGGTCGACACAGGCGCTGCTGTTTCTGCCATAGCTGCAAGTCTTGGATAAGCCACAGGAGACCGCTTGGAGAAGACTCCAGACGAGATCCTTTCTTAGCCCTTACCTATTGGCAAAAATGTACCCGGATGATCTAACCCCGCGTGCAGGTTCTGTGGCGAAACAGCCACGTATGATCACATACCATGGCAATGTAAAGGAGAACCTCCACCGGAAGATCTAGTACAAATTGCTTCTCTTGGGCGATGGGAGGCCGCTCTGGTCAGCCCGCACCCGGGCATTCAAGCCTTGGCCATCGAGTGGGCCACTAAGATCGCCTCCAGCAATGGACTGGAGGCCATCTAGAGCGGACTGTCTGCATCTGCATTGACGAAAGAAATGTTTTACAATCCAAAATTGCCGTTCATTGCGCAAAGTCACGACACCAATTTCAGCATTCTCGCTATTCACGGCAAATGCGCAGCCTATAGACCCTATAGCGGTGCGCACAGCACGAGTCGTCATTCAGGAAGTTGTGTACGCAAAAGAGTTCGTCGTTTTGACTTCCTGCTCGCATGATCTCATATTGGGCTAGGAATTTCTATCGCGTCATAATGCGGTGATAAACTGTGTTCGTGCCAAACTGGAGATTTTTGCGCTAGACGAACCATCGCCGGGCGTTCCTTATCCCAAAGTCGTCGTTTCCGAAGATACTGATCTTCCTGCGTGCTCTTTCGTTCTTGTGCCCACCACTTCTGCCTTTTCCCGCAGTACTGATGTATTTTTACCCCATCACCTACCTTTCTAAACCGCAAAAGTTTCCCCCTGCTTTATTCCGTACTTTCTATATCAGCTGGCATCACCGCGCTCCGGATTTCTAATCCGTTCTCATTTCCCGTATCCCTGCGTCGCGGTGAATGCCTCGGCACCATCCAGCTCACGGATTCTATTCTCACCGCTGACGAAACACCCTCTTCGCAGCCCGCTGACTTGGCTGCACTCACACCGCCTGTTCTTGCGCTGAACCAGTCTTCTGCCGACGTTTTTCTCCGCACCATCGATGCCAGTCTTCCTGGCCCTCAACGCTCTGAACTCCTCGCACTGCTTCATCAGTTCCGCTCTTCTTTCGACTCTCATCAGCCTGCTTTGAGCCGCACATCAACTGTTTCCCACTACATTAACACCGGTTCCCATGCTCCTCTGCGCCAGCGTCCCTATCGAGTGTCGGCCGCAGAGCGCCGAGGTATTGAAGCCCAAGTTCATACTATGCTTCAGAATGGCATGATTGAGCCGTCTAACAGTCCGTGGTCCTCTCCTATTGTCCTAGGTAGGAAGAAAGACGGTTCTACACGCTTCTTCGTCGACTACCGTCGCCTGAACAAAATCACGAGAAAAGACGTCTACCCCCTTCCGCGTATAGATGATGCATTGGACTGCTTACAAGGTTCTGAGCTCTTTTCGTCGCTCGATTTACGATCCGGCTACTGGCAGGTACCCATGGCTGCGGAAGACCGCCCTAAAACCGCATTTGTCACCCCCGATGGCCTCTTTGAATTTACCGCCATGCCTTTCGGTCTCTGTAATGTCCTGTACATTCGAGCGTATGATGGATACTATACTGCGTAGCCTGAAGTGAAAGACGTGCCTCTGTTACCTTGACGACACCGTGGTGTTATCGCCGGACTTTGCCACCCACATCTCTCGCCTGAAGCAGGTCTTGACATGCATTGCGAACACCGGCCTGCAGCTCAACTTGAAGAAGTGTCGTTTCGCTGCTCGTGAGCTGACCATTTTAGGCCACGTTGTGTCCAAGGAGGGTATACGTCCTGATTCCGCCAAACTTCGAGCTGTGACCGAGTTTCTGAAGCCTACTACCATCAAGCAATTAAGAAGTTTGGGCCTGTGCTCATACTTTCGGCGTTTTATACGGAACTTTGCTTCCATTGTCGCCCCGCTGACTCAGCTCTTCGGCAATACCTCAATATTTCGCTGTGGTCACCAACATGCGAGGACGCCTACAACACATTGCGCCGCCTCCTCACAGCCCCGTCCATCCTGCGCCATTTTAACCCTAAGGCCCCCACCGAAGTGCATGCAGACGCCAGTGGTGGCGGCATCGGCGCTGTGCTTGCTCAGCTCCCCTCCGGCTTCGGTGAATACGTAGTTGAGTATGCCAGCCGTACTCTCACAAAAGCCGAAGCGAACTACTCTGTAACGGAAAAGGAGTGCTTGGCCATCGTGTGGGTCTTCACAAAGTTTCGCCCTTACCTTTACGGCCGTTCGTTTGATGTAGTCACGGACCATCATGCCCTCTGCTGGCTTTCATCGATCAAGGACCCTTCCGGCCGCTTGGCATGGTGCGCTCTTCGTCTACAAGAATATGACATCCATGTTATTTACCGATCTGGTCGCAAACATGCAGACGCCGACGCTTTGTCTCGCTCACCGCTGCCAGCCGACCTTGCCAGCCTCTCGGTCTCGGACTCGGTATCTTCCCTCGACATCAGCGACATGCCCGCTGAACAACGAAAGGATCTATGAATCGCATCCCTCATTGACTACCTTTCCAACAATTCAGCGATTACCCCTTCACGCGCTCTTCGCCGTCAAGCTTCCCACTGAGATTCGGGATCACCTCATTTACCTGCGCAACTACAACTCGAGTGGGCGAAAATGGCTCCTCGTGATTCCGCGCCATCTACGGACTCAAATATGTACAGCTTTTCACACCGATCCGCGGTGCGGTCACGCCGGAGTTTTCAAGACGTACACTCGAATCCGTCTTCGCTACTATTGGTGCGGTATGTACAACTCGGTACTTAGGCACGTTCGATCGTGCTTGACTTGCCAACGCCGCAAATCTGCTTCTCACCGTTCGGCTGGTGAGTTACAGCCTCTCACATACCCGCTTAGACCCTTCGAACGCATTGGAATTGACCTCTATGGCCCTTCTCCGTCTTTATGGCGTTGAGGTCGACGGGAAAGCGGGGCGATCAAGACCAATACGACCTGCGCGATGGCAATTTCACACCTTCTTCTTTCTCATCAGCGTCCAGCGAAGGTGTTCACCTTCTTCTTCAAAAGTATTATATTGCGACCAAGCAGTGTTGGTTTTGGCTAAACGGCCGGCAGAAAAGTGCTGTGTGTATTCATTGAGAGCTGGGTAGAAGAAACAAATGCAGCTAGGCGTTTTTGGAGATGATCTACAACTTTACATTCACAGCTTGTTCCTCGAGTTAATTAAGAAAGGTCAGGTAATGATAAATTAATAATAAATAATGCTGACAAAAGACACCATTCTGAAGACTCGAACAGGCTGCTATGTGAAGTGCTCAGTTGAGTTTGTTGAGGTAGGGCGCATCATATTCCTAAAATCTGGCTCAATTTATTTTCAACGCCATGCATGAAGGGAGTTTTTATACAGGGTCCAAAATTTTATAGAGAGCGTACTTTCTTCGGATTTTGTAACCATGAGGCTATATGGAGCTACCGCGAACATCAAAAAGACTCAGAGTTTCCAGGGTACTGATCAACTGAATGAAATAAAGGGGTATGTTGTGTTAGAGGTGTGGATGCTAGTTCTTTTAGCAGCATAGCCGAGACGTCTTCTGAAGAAATTATAATGTGCTTTGCAAGGCCCCCAATCCTTAGCATAATACGGGCCGCAAACCCTACCTCGCGCAATAGAAAGGATATCATTCGCCAGTAGCGCCATTTCAAAGTCTCAACATTCGTCTCAGAAAGCAAAATCTACTTTTCTCCAGAGTGGTCTAATGTTGCCTCTGGACATATGAAGTTCCATTGAAGGCCACTAAACAACGATACTTAATCAAAGATTGGTGAAAAAAAAACGTATATATCGCTTGCCACCTTTCAATGCAATGTGCAACATTTTTATTTACACATTTAATCTTAAGGTAATAATTTAAATATCAGGTTATTAGCTTTGGCGATAGAAGCAAATGCGACAGGTTAGTATAGGTGTCTGCAACAAATGAACAACTTTTTGCTTCGTCTCAAATATATCGTGAGTGATGTAACGCAGCTGCATTCGATGAGCCTTCGGAAGTTCCTTTAATGGCTCTAGCAGTCCGTTTTTTTGGCGAAGAATAGTGATGGCCATATCCTTGGTACAATAGCGGGGACTCAAAGATGCGCATGTTCTGCAGGCTGACTGGGAAGTAGCTTTATTATGCGCATTCTGTTTCTTTTTCAGACTTTAGGATTGCGTTCAGACGTTAGCGAAGCGAGTGTCACCCGCTTCAGCTGAATGCCCAGTTGCACTCGATGTTGACAAGTTCTCCAGTAAATACTGATACAGTCGTGCTCCCATATTAGCGACTTTTCTTCAGCGATTGCTGTGGGTTGTTGGGTAACCAACCTTTTTGGCCTAGCCATGCCCAATTAGGTGTCCTAGAAATATATTTCGAGACTTGGCGTGGTGTTGTATGCATATGGATAATTTCACATGACAATTGTTTCAGTTTTGCAAAGTTTTCAGAACACAGCATAAAAAATGATGGAAAAAGATTTTGATCTAAACCACGAAGTAATATGTGATTTGTCTTTTCGTAACTAGATGCCGCCACAGTTTTACCTATAATTATTACTTACTTTAAATCAACAAACCATTTGTCGAGACTTTGGCTTGCTGAAATAAAGGTAGCTATATTATAGGTTTAAAACTCACCTTTAAATATCTCTCTTATTGCTGACAACGGCTCACATTTCGAACCAGCATTTCAATTGCATGAAAAACGTATTTCATTTATCATTTCAGGACTCTAAACTATGATCTTAATGGGCACAAATCGCCTACAGCGTTTTGAACATTTGAGTGCTCTAACAGCTGAATCGCAACGGCGGAGTCAGGTATCAGTTACCTAGCGAAAACATGATTGTTTATGTATCTCTCATTTCTGAATTTTTTTATCTTTAAATCATCCTGGAAAATGTCATCTTCAACCTCCTTGAAGTCGGAACATTTCACTAAAGCCAAGCTGTAAACTTTGCTGCGTTGTTCAGACCTTTAGATGACCATATTAAAACTTCTACTATTTGGAAACGGAAATCAACACATACATATGTGCTTGGAAATATAAGACCTCGTGTTCAAAATATTTTTTCTTGGCTTTAAATTTTTACGTGTGGTTTTCATACGGAATTATTACTTTCGCACATCAGCTGTTGTAATATCAATCAAAAGTGGCAATCAAATATACAGTTTTAAAAATTTTCATAAGATTTATTTAACAAGCCTGGAAGCTCTATAATAAATTTCGCCTGCCTTGGAGTTTGCAGAAAACACTTGCGCATCTCACTCGAAGAGGACCAACCTTTGCCCAACGTAGCACGAACACAATGTAAGTATTATTACAATCCTTCATGCGTTGAGATGTGTTTGGCTAAACTCGTGTAGTAAAGAGATTGATTTAAGCATTTTCTCCAGCTGTTGGAAATTTACCGTTCAAGCTTTTCAGATGGTCAATCATTGTTCGCTTGCCGATTTGTAGGCACTTCTTGCAGCCTTAATTATTGCACGGCCCGGGTTGAATTGTTTTACGTTCTTCAGCTGCCAATATATCTCAACTTTCACAGAGTAACAATGATAGCAATAATATAGTGATAATATAATGTTATATTTGTTCTGCACATAATATGATTATAATTGTACCAACACTTATGAAATTCTCCCGAACGGGTGGTATTTAAGTTAATAAAGCAATGTGATGTAACTGGCAATTTTGTTTAAAGACGATTTATTGCAATTATATGTGGAGCTGTAATTAGATGTCATATCGTTATGGTTAGAATAAATTTTCTCACTGAAGCGCTGCTTTTCAAGGTGACAAAATACTGTACAATTAAAGAGCTAGACTCCCACATCACAAGAGTTCTTGGAGCCGTGTGGTGATAAGGCTGTCTCACATGTTTCAGTACAGCGAAGCCAGGTGACATACCCCAAAATTACTGCAGTGCTTAAACGCATTGCTCCTCTGAATGCAGGAAGGCCGTTGTTACAGTGAAGTACGACCAGTTGTTGTCACTAATCCCAATATTTCCCTTAGCTGTGAATTCTGTATGAACGTCAGAGATAAGGAAAAAAAAGTGAAATTGTGAAAAATAAAACGGAGAAATGCAAAGTACAAACCTATTTTTCCTGACTAATAGTTCAAGATCTCTATCTGCTCCCATATATTTTAGTAGAGGCATTGCATTGGTAGGTGATCAGCTTTTTTTGTCTGAACTGCCGCAATCTGCGTTGGTTTGTTACACACCCCAGATTACCCACCAAGGCTGCCGTTTAATGAAAACAAATAGGATGAGACATGGGAAACATCAGCATATCGATTTCTGGCACGATAGGCAATTTTAGCGGAGATTTGACAACTGTCCATGAGAGATTTCGACTTTCAGCTGGTTTGTATTTAGGCGTAAATTCCCTTTTTTGCTCTTCAGAAGGCTAATAATTTTACTTGCTACACATATGCGACATTTTTTATCGTAGGATGTGTTATCAGCAATGTATTGTTTTGTTTTTCCAACATAGCGGCAATTGCAGTTTTTAATGTTCCGTTTCCTAAATGCATTTCATGGCACCGTATCGTTAGCAAGTCGAGTCGAAAACTTGGAACGAAAACTTTGCTGCGCTTTGGACACTTTAAAACAAACCATCGTATCCGTAGTGCCCATGGAGTGCCCATGGAACTGCGCTAAAGTTAGCGCAGTTCTAGTCTATTTTTAGGAAATGCATGTTTTTGAGGGGCAAGCTAATAAAGAATCTATTTCTGGCCACAGGAATAAAAATTAAGTGACGGTATGATAAAAGCAGGTTACTGCAAATTCTAAGGAGAAGTTATCTGCATGAAAACGTGTGCTCAATTTGGCCAGAATATTTATAAAATTTATGAGTTCATTTATAAAGCAGAGCCCTAAGTTGCATTACTTTAGTAATTGCTAAACACAGTTTTACCGAATGCGACTGCCAATGAGAGCTATATGCCATCAGCAGGTGACAGAGCAGCGTCCCGGATTTATTTTTTTATTTTATTTATTTTAGTTCTTTTAGTTTATTTCCTCTCTATATAAGAAATTCTCAAGTGCGCTGCTGTGATAAGGTAATCATTCAGCGAAGTTCAAAGGGTATTTAGAATCTGTAAACATGGAGAGTCCTTGGAACCTCAGAAGCATAGGGTTGACATTGTTGGGTTCCAGGTCATATACAAGAAAAGAACGGTTTTCACACGTACCTTTGCGGCGTTCACATGATTACCTTGGGATCACGCTGCATTTCATGTCACCATTCACACGTAGGATATGTGAAACTCTCTTTTTGAGCTCATATAACCAAGGCCCATTACGGCACAGTGACATCTATGATGTCCTGGACGCGCTAGAAAGTTCCAAAAAAGCCTTCGTGCAGAAATATGCAGATAAGTAAAAGCCGACAGAGAGAGGGGGAGAACGGTACTAGATGCTCCAGCAGTGACAAAAACCACATTATTAATTCAGCCGAGGGTTGACGTCCATTTCAGTAGAAAATATGAGAACCACGCAGAACCACACAAGCGATCCTATGTGCTAACCCCTATTGAATTGCGTAGGCGCATCTTCTTGAGATCTCATGGAGCGCCTCAGGCGCTAACGACTTTTCGGAATTATCTAGCCCGTTGCTGTGGGAAAGAAACGTGAGACACAGTAAAAAATGCCGTATATACTGCTGATCCAGGGCCCAATATACGCATTTCGTAAATAATGTCAATCAACTTAAGGTGATTGATGCGCCAAGCCGGAAAGATAAGCTCAGCGAATTTCTTTTTATGGACATTCATGGCAGCCTAACCCGAGCATGAGGCGCGATGACGTGTACTTTATGTTTGACAGCGTACGATAAAAACACAAATGCTAGCAAAGCTCTTTCCATACTCTGGAACATGTTTTCCTCCCGTCTGCACATTTGGGAAGCATTGGATTTTATTATATTTCTTCATTTCATGTCGGCAAATAAAATTCAAAGGACAACGTCTGTTGCAAACTTACACTACTTTCGCAGATCACAAGTAGAGAACAAAATTGATTGGCAGGACCCACGGTCAGACTGCAGTTCAGATTGTGTTTCATAGATGTTTTCTAGACGTGCAAAACGACAAAGCGCAGCAAATAAAATATTAGAGTGTGTTCAACCCTGCTGCATCGAATGTGGAGAGATAGCTTTGGCTGCGTGCGATCGAGCATCGCATCAAACGCAACCAGCCTTCCGTTTAAGGCAACAAGGTTCACCAGCGTTTGAGGTAGAATCCACTTTTATGTCGTCAGCTAGCAATGCCGGCACATACTTTCCTGCTCCACTTGGTCAGCTCTGAGAGGCGGCGGGCGCATGCGTAGTGCGGAAACTACCCATGTCCTCTCTGCGCTGGTGCGTGTATTTGCTGGTATGCCGATACCCTCCTCCTTCTTCTATGTCGATCCGCAGCCAGTGGCGGAACACCCAGATCACCTGTGGCGATCACCAGTTTCGCCGCATGCGCTCTGCCGTTCGCTTTCAAACACGATGAAATTTCCAACTGCTTCCAGGTCAGTTGCACGGTGAATGGATGGATGGAATATTAGAGCGTCCCCTTTGAAACGGGGTGGTAGCAGTAGCTATCATGGTCATTTTTCTCCCTATATCTTAATTATTGTTTTAGATTGGTTAACTATATCATCATTCTATTTATTAAATTTTAGTTTCTACATTACTAACATTGTCACTTTTCTGCTTTTAAGCCACCTATCTTCCAGTCGTTTTTTGCTAGTTTCCGTCGCCGGTTTATTCACCCGGCCACTGGTATCTCTAAACCCCAGAGCTTCAGGAACAGTGACTGCACCTGCATCATGTTCCGGACGGATACCATTACATTCGAGTATAATATGGTCAATTGTTTCACTGGAGTTACCAAATACAGTACATGCGTCATCTCCATTGTTAAATTTCTTTTTGTAGCTGCGTGTTCTAAGGCACCCTGATCTAGCTTCGAAACGTAGGGCACTACCTCTTGAGTAATCAAAGAAAGCTTCCTTCCTGATCTTTTTTTCCACTTTCGGTATAATTCCACACTCTGTTCCTTTTCCATTAAATTTATCCAATTTTTACCTGCTGTGTTTTTCACCTCTAGCTTAACGCTCTTTATTTCTCCGTCCTTGTGACTAGCATACTTACTAGTTAGTTTCCTAGTTCTTTTCCTCTATTGTGAGTCAACGCTTTTTAAGTATAGATATTTAAATACTTTAGCTGCCATTTTGTTACTGTGCAATTTTCTCAGGCATTCCTCATATAATATTTTACTCTGAGCTTCCCGTACTTCGATAGATGCCCAGCCCATATCTCCCTGTACCGCTGCATTTGTGGTTTTGCCGTGGGCACCTAGTGCTAATCGTCCAACGGCTCTCTGATTTATT
The DNA here is from genome assembly GCA_023969395.1 of Amblyomma maculatum. Taxonomy (NCBI): domain Eukaryota; kingdom Metazoa; phylum Arthropoda; class Arachnida; order Ixodida; family Ixodidae; genus Amblyomma; species Amblyomma maculatum. Next base: position 38,403 of record JAJIZL010055883.1, on the reverse strand, counting down.
TCGAATGTCGACTGTACCTCTGATTTTAGGCACAAAACAGCATTGCCAAAAGTAAGTCCGGGCACCATATTTCCTTTCCAAATAATCCACAAAACCTCATACTTGTATCTCCACAATGCTCTATGCTTTATTATCCTCATGCTTTCATGCTCATGCTTTCCAATGTATGCCAATCATTCGTTTACCCATACCCCCCGATGTTTATGTTCTGCGACTCTGGATATTTCAAGGCCTTGTATTTTAAGGCCCTAATCCGTTGAGCCGCTGAAAATCATCAGACCCGACTTAACTGCGCTAAAACTGAAGTCTAGAGCGTCCCCTTCGTGTCCGAAATACCTAACTAGAGTTTGCAATTCTTCCAGACTCTCAACTAGCAGCACAATATCGGCTGCATACATAAACCGGGGAGGCGCTGCTCTACATCCTTTCCTCCTAATCTATATGACAGGGCTAAAATCTAGGATACTTTCTTGTATCCTCCGTTCCAGGTTTATCATACAAAGCATGAACAGCAGCGGTGATTGAGGACAGCCTTGTCTTAACACTTTGCATTCTTTGACATATTCCGTACTTCTTATCCCTTCCCATGTAATTTCTACTTTGTTATCCCGGTATATTTCCTGTAGGAATTCTATCATCTCATGACCAATACCTTCTTCTTTTAATATGTTCCACAGGAGTTCCCTGTTTATGTCCAGGAAGGCCAAATACAAAGGTCTATTTTCCACTCAAGATATTTCGATGCATTGGGTATGCACGAGCAGGCTATCATCTAAGCGCCTACTAATTCTAAAGCCATTCTGAAGTTCCCCGAGTATCTTGTTACTTTCGACCCATACTTGCACCTTTATTTCACCGCCTGCATCGCCAACCTGTACATAACAAATGTTATGGTAATAGGCCTGTAGAATTTTATGTGCATCCTTTCTCATTTCCCTTCATAAATCAAATTCATTTTACTCCGCTGCCAGCTTCCCGGAATTTGCTTATTCGTTATGACTGTTTCCAAAGCTTTTAACAACGTTTGCTTACTTTTTGGACCAAGTTCATTAATCAGCTTGATCGAAATTCGATCAATACCTGTAGATGTGTTTTTCGGAATATTTTTTCTGCCTTTTTCCAGTATAAATTGGTCTGTTCTAAGCTGCTTTGTACTCTGCTACCTTGTGTTGCTTCCTGATTTGCGGAGATTACCCTAAGGTCGCTCTTAAATGACTCGGCTATAAGTGATGTAATGTAGCTCACTGTGTTGTCTCCCTTTAAACAATATCCCTCGTTATCTTGAATCCGATCCTGCTTTCTTTGATTCTTTTTCCCTAGCCAGCTTATATGGTTCCAAAATTTTGTTGCTCCGCCTCTAGAGGCATCGTGTATGTCAGCCATCCAGCGATCGGTGGATTACTTTACTTTACTTTGGACGAGGGCCTGTACCTCAAATTTCTTTTGTCGATATATGATTCCCATTTTGGGTGGATTTCCTCCTGACATACCTGTGCTTTCTTTGCCACTCGGTGTTCCCTTGAAGCAGCCCGTCGTTGTTCAATAGCTTCCCTGATTTCCTTATTCCACCAACTCCGTGGCTTCCTGTTTCCATTCCAGCGGTTTGCTACTTTAACCTCCTTATTTTCCTCCTTATGAATAGTTTTACCTGTTTATAATCCCACTCTTCCATGGGGCTTTTCTCTATTGCTTCCTCTATGTCTGCTGCTATCTGCGCTATATAATCGTCGTTTAATTTTGCTTTTACTTTTTGTCTAAGAGACAATTCTCCTTTCATCAAGGGCCCCATCTGCAGACTAATATGTTTATGGTCACTTCCCAGACTACACACTCCTTCTTCGTCTATTTCCACTTTTGTGACCTTGCTATAAATATCCTGCGACATTAGACAGTAATCAGTGGTCGTCTGTCTGTTGTGGAATTCCAACGTGATTTGGCCTTCGCATTTTGTTTCTCTATTTACTATAACTAGATCGTGTCACTCACAGTAATCTAGCATTAGCTTCCCGTTACAATCCGTGTATCCATCCAGATCGTCGATGTGGCCGTTCATGTCCCCCAGCAAAATGATATCGGATCCGTCTCCAAACTGGCTTATATCATCACTCAGGCATTCAACAAGATCCTTGTTTTCTTGCCTGAATTGGTGTCCTGTTCCTACATAAACTACCCCTAGCCATGTCCTTATGCCGGCAATTGTTCCTGATTCCCAGATATCTTCTTTACACGATGATTTTATTCTTTGCCAATCTGTTCCCTGGTGTATCAACATACCTACCCCTCCACCCTTTTTTCCGCTCTCGTTCTGTTGCACCTTTCCAAGACGTAGCCTTTTATAAACGGCGAATCTTCTATATCCCTGAGATGTGTCTCGCATAGAGCGTAAACACCTTTTTTGTCATCCTTCAACTGCTGTTCTATCTCTGGCCTGTGCGTTTTTTTCTACCTCCTTGCATGTTTATGTAGCTGATCCTAGTGTTAAATTTCCTCTCTGTACTTTTCTTTCTCGACCTCCTTGCCATTTTTTGGGCCGCAGCCTCCGTTATTACACTTTCTTCTGCTTCACTTCTAACTACCTCTGGGCACAGAGTCCTCGCGGACCCCCTAAAAAAGCTACAGCCCTGCCTGCCAGGCGCCAGCCGATCTCTGCTCCCACCCGTCTGTTAAAATGAATGCCATCTCGCTTAAAAGCCCTACTAAAACCTGCTTTATGCACCTCCCTGTTTACCTGAACCAATTTGAAACGCTTCTCCAGGCCTAACTTTCTTATGTCGTGATTAACTGCCACCACGTCCTTTTCCAGCTTCCCGTTCGATTCTGCCACCTCCGGTATTGTGCATACAACTATCTGCACTTGCTGTGTTATCTCCCTGATATCGTCAACTCCCTTAGCTAAACTTTCCACTACTCCTGCAGTGTAATCATTTAGGACATCATTTAACCCCGCGGCTACTATCACCATACTGCGCTCTGTGGAATTTTTCAACAGCCTATTTTCACTCTCTTTCAGCACGGCCCTCATTGTCTTCCCTTAAACGAATGCAACGAACACTCGCTTGTCACCGTTTACACGTTCCAAGATATCTTGCTTGCACCTGCTCATGTTAGAATCTCCGGCGATAAGCACCTGGGCGTTCTTTCTTCCTCTCCCAACTGTTGGCTCCTACTTTCGGCTATCTGTGTCCTTCTCTCTCGGATTCTCATCCTTCCTTTCTTCGTCCTTTTTCCCCGACTTCTTCCTAGCTGCTTCTAAATAACTCTGTCGGTTCGGATCCGCCTGACCTACTTTGCTCATGCCTTCCATGCCAGTTCTGGTCACACGCGCAGCCACGTGGCCCGCACTTGTATGTTCGTCCTCGTTGTTTTCAAGGGCAAAACCCGCCTGACCTACTTTGCTTATGCCTTCCATGTCAGTGCTGGTCCCAGACACGTGGCCCGCACTGGAATGTTCGTCCTCGTTGGTTCCAAAGATAAAGTCGGAATAACTTCCCGTTTGAGCACCACTTGTGGTCGTTCACTGCATCCGTCAAAAAAGCCAGAACTGAACACACTCAGACAGACGCCTTTATAACAAGAACGTCACCTCTTGTTAACCCAGGGATTAGATCAGACAAGTGACTAGAGCACAACAATTCCAGTGACGACATGAGAAACGCTGAACAACTCCAGAGAACAGCATTCGGACTAGTGGCCTAGTGCCTAGGCGCGTGCACAGTGTCTCGTGCCACTCACGGATCGAAGTCAGCGCCGAAACAAGCGAAGACGCTGGTGCTGGTCCGGAGTACAGCTGGCCAGGCGTCCACTGGTCACGCAATCGAAGGAGAGTGCGGACCGGCGGCGGACCGAAGTCGTCACGTCCTTCGCGTTCTTTTATATTTTTTCAACAAGTTAATGTGAAACATATTGTCTCTATGATCCAGATCAACATCTTCGTCCACGTCACTGCGTCTCTCCAGTACCTCGAACGGTCCTTTCTACGAATGAATCAGTTTGTTGGAATCAGTTGGCAAAAGAACAAGAACTTTGTCACCTACGATCTTCATCGCATTATTGATGTGAACGTCTTGCTGTAATCTCGTGTGCGTTTGTTGTGTTTGTGAGTAACTATGCAGCGACAGAGGTACTCGGCTTTCGCATTTTGGCTCTTTTGTCCTAGTATACTGTGTGGAGCTTTTTGGCCCTCTTCAACTCCTTTCTGGTGAAAGCACAGATGTTCTGTCAGCGCTCTTTTCGTTCCATCATGTACTGGCAGTGGGATCCGGTTTCTTCATCAAGGTGGCTGTTAGTCCACAAATCTCTCAACACTCATCGGCCTTCGCACGTGTCTCCCGTATAAAAGTTACGAAGCTGCGAAGCCGGTGTTGATTTGCAATAGTTTCCTGTTGGCAAACTTCGAGGGTCCCAGTTGTACCGATCTCAGCCCTTTGGTCACTCTTGGCACATGCGGCCTATCATGCGTTTCAGTGTGTCGCTAAGGCGTTCCACCAAGCCGTTCGCCTTAGGGTGTTAGGGTGTCGTCGTCACCTGTCTTACTGATAGTAAACGATTGAATTCTTTCATGACTGCCAACATGAGGTAAGAGCCACGAACACTGACGATTTCGCGAGGAATCCCAACTATATAAAATATTTCTAGCTGTCCTGCAGCCGATTGTTTCGTTTTAAAAGAAACGCGAGGCAATGACATCCGTATATCTTGTAGAGAAATTCACCATGGTCAATATGCACCAATCCCTTATCTCAGATGTGGGACACAGAGGCCCAAAAATTTCTACAGCAGCCTGCGTGAACAGGGTTTCAAAGAAAGGGTGGTAAAAAAGGGAGCTCGCCCAACGAGGTGTCGAGGCACCGTCCTTTGAGAAACGTCGCACGACTTGACAAACCGTCTCGTAGCCGACTGTATCAGTATGTGGTCATTAGTTCTTATTACCCCTTAATGGCCAGCCAAAACTCCTTCATGTTCAATCTTAAGCACAGTTTCTAGCTTTTGCCTGAGATAAATAAGCTGTTATAGTTCTTTCCGGCATCGCATCTGGTGCTCGCGGTACAAGATCTCGTTATTAAGAAAATATTGCGCTTAATCCGCTTTACTCAAAACCGTCGTGACGACGGCCGCGAAGCACGGGCCTAACGAATGGTCATTGCTCTGGACTTCTTGCAGCAGATTGTGGTTGATGGTAGTAGCGGACGTCGTTATCACTTGTAAATCGGACTCTTGATGCTTTACATCTGCTGCCGCTATTATAACACTGTGTGGGTCTCGTGCCCGCAACACAAACCTCCTGAATAGATTGTCTCACATGCTTGTTTTAGCATCTAACACGGAAAGTACTCGCTCAGGGATCTATGCTTCCAGTGAATTACCATGTCCTGCTTGCGTCGGCCTGTCTTGAGAATCATATGCCAGAAGATTACCATCCTCGTCCATGCCTATGAAGTTCCCACTTGAGTCAGAGCCGTTAAACTCTGCCCTCCGAGATTGGCTTAAAGGCCACAGAAGCTTAGTCTGTTTTCGGTCGAAGAGAGGCGGTACACCTTCGATGTTCCCAAGCACCTTATCAAACAAAGGGTTACCATGCATTTTGCTACTGCTGTGCTGGTGAAGGGGTGTCCAGGAAAACCGTGGCCTGCGGCAGGTAGCGAGCAGTACGGTCCAGCAGAAATACAAGCGTGTTAGAGCCAGTAAAGTTTTCGTCTGAGGCTAAGGATTCTCGGTGAACAACTGCATTGTATCCAGTGTCCCGAAGCATGGTAACAGGATGGTTTCCCAGAAGCCCTTTTACGACTGGCATCTTATTAGACCGCTTGAACGGCGGGTTACAGTCGCATTGACAACAGGAATCCGATCACCATCCTAAAGAACAACGTATTAAGCTGTATCTCCTGATGCAATTAACATTTATAGTCTCTGGCGCAAATGTACAGGAAGCTTGACCTTTAGCCCCTTGGCTTATTGGACATGCGTCAGCGCGATGGGCAGACTTTTAACATTTCGAGAAAGTGCTATCCGGAATGTTTCGGGTCCGAGACCAACATTCGGAAGCGCAATTCCTTGTCTTTCCGCAGAAGTAGCAGCGATTTCCCCCTTGCCATCCTTTCAGGATGGCTCTACTTACGACACAGGAAAAGTTGCCGGCTTCTTAGGAGTTTGTTCTTGCCTAAATTGGGCAAACCTTAAGCTTCCAGGAAGTGATCCGCTGCTTCTGAAAGTGTTTTGAGGGCCGTACGATTTCGTTTCTTAAGGAAAACGCTTAAAGACTGGCTACACCAACCCATGCATTGTTCGGCGATGATAACATTCCTCTAAATGTCGTAGCTCTTTTCTGTTTTTGGATATTTCTTGCCAGTGATCGAATTAGTCAGTCAGGGGCGCCTTGTACTCAAGTCCTAATTCATTATCTTCCGTCTTAGCTTTACGAAATTTCCCGCAATATATTTCCGCGGTGTAGCGGAACTGCTGCAAATGCCCTGCCTTCAGCTGAATGTATAGTCCAGCGCAGCCGCAGGGTCCAGCCAACTAATCAAAGTCACAAACTCACAGCCTCTCTGGTAAGGCAGACTGAGCGAAAGGGTCTATTTCTCATGCGGCAATGCATAGCACACCACGACACATTCGAAGCGCTGTAAGTACGCGTCTAAATCATCTGTGGCCTCACTAAATGGCGGAATGAACTTATGCGGACTGGACTGACTGCCCGATGCACCACACGTCTCATTGCCAAAAGAGCCATCACCTGAAGTAAACTGCGTTTCTGGACCGCGATCTCTCAACTGCATTCGTAGCTCGAGCAGTCGCTGCTCGGCTTGCATTCTAGTAAGCTCCAATTCGTGCTTTTTAACCAACCTGTCATTTTCCCTAATCCGTGCCTCATGCTTACGAGCACGCTCGTCACGCGCGAGACAACATTCGTTACGCTCTAGGACACGCTCCTTGTCGAACCACTGCTTTAAAGCGACCCGGCTAAGCCCAGTTCCTTCCCTGCCAATAGTAGCTGCACGAAATCCATGGTATCCTTCCTGACGGGCACATCAGCTAAACGAATCCTGGCAGACTCATCAAAATGTGGTGTTTAGCCGCACCCGTCAAAAAAGCCACCTCTGAACACACTCAGACAGACTTCTTTATAACGATGACGTAACCTCTCCCTAACGTAGGGACTATAGCAGACTAGGGACTAGAGCACAACCATTCCAGTCGAAACGCGAAAAACGGCCAAATCGGAGAACCTCCAGAGTACATCGTTAGGACTAGTTGCCTTGTGATGTCAACGACGAGATGTCAACGACGAGAACAAGCGAAGACGCTGGTTCGCAGCACAGCTGGCTAGATGTCCACCGACAACCGAGTCGAAAGAGGATACTGGCTGGTGGCGAACCGAAGTAGTCGCGTCTTGGAGCTCACTGAGAGGATGAACAGCGAGATGGCAGACCTAAGCCGTCACAACGCTGCACACAACATCAAGGCAACACCAGCGGAGTTCGAGCCGTAGCACTAGTCAAACTAACGCCACCACGCACACATCAGGTCATCTTCATCGCCACACCTGCCGCTACAGCCGCACAACCACCGCACCGTTGCCTATAGTTCATTACTCTCATCGGGTGTAGAGATCTTCCAGTGGGTAACATAACTCTATGTCGAATTGGAGGGCACACTGCCATCACTACGTTCGAACGAACCTTCGGTCTTAGCAACTTACTGTTGTAGTTAGTCTCTACTAGTGGCTGCTACTGAGTTGTTATCAGGAATGATTTCTTTGCCTTCTTTTATTGCGAAAGCAATACTGCTAGCAATCTGAGTCGTCAGCGAGGCCCGGCGGTGACCACCATTGACCTTTAGACGACCCCAGTAGACGACCACAAGCTGCCAGGAGCTGCCAACTTGAGTCTTTCGCTTCATATGGGACGGTTATATCAGAATGGGCCTGCCAGAACCCCGACATTCCCGTTAGTCCTAGAGCCCAATAAGGCACGTTCATACGGCTTGGTTAAAGAGGGGCTTTATATGTGGGCTGGCAGGAGCTGCCAACTTGGGTCTCTCGTTTCACATGGGACGCTTACGTTAGAATCAGCCTGCCAGGACCTTGCCGTTTCGTTGCCCCTCTAGACCGCTAAGGCACATTCATACGGCTTGGTTAAAGCGTAGCTTTATGTGTGGCCTAGGGAAGAAGAATTATTAGAAGAATGCTCGGTCATCCGCAGCTATTGATTTCGCTCAATTTTCGGTTCAGCAGCGTTTAACACTTATAATTTTTTCTTTTTGTTTTTTTCTATCGAACCGCTGCGAAACCGGTTGCTAAGTAACGGACTGCTCTTTCAGGCACCGGCCAAACACTTAAGTCTAGCGTACTGTGCCTTTCGTCACAAAATTTCGGTTTACACTTAAGCTCCGCCTTTAAGTGCGCACGCTACCAGACCAAATATAAAGCCTCGCAATAACTAAGGCGTATGAGCGCGCCTGCACGACACAGCACTAACGTAAATTTAAATGTCATGGCAGGCTGATTCTAGAGACTACTCACATGAAGGAGGAGCCCAGATTGGCGCTCTTTCAGGCACCGCCGAAATGCTCTAGGGTGGTTCGCTTCAAAATTAGTACTGTAGTAGCCATTCCAAATCGGTGAGTTGCTTTTCCTTCCACATTTTATTTTTTTTTATTTTTCATGCAAAACTCAATACAGGAATATTTATGCTCAATATCAACTACAATAGTGTGAAATATCCCATGCGTATACCTTCGACCCGTAAGAATGTCAGTTCTTTCATTTTATTGAAAAGAGCTCCTCATTTCTCCTTCAATTATCACCTTAAAAATAGTCTTCGTTACTACACGACACTTGAGGTATATAATTAAAATGGCAGCTCTGGATGCATACCTGATAAGAATGACAGTACTCGGTGACCGCAGAAGAGGTATAAGCGCCCCTTCAAGTGACTGCATAAAAAAGCCTGCTGGGCGTCGTTTTGTTACTTGATACAAAAAAATTAAGTCAGTCCTCTTCACTTCCATTATATAGTAATCATTCAGTAGATATTCAGCTCTAACCGAGGATGGAGACATTACCCCAGAATCAATGAACAATAATTTCAGATATATCATTACTGAGTGCGCTGTAGAAGTAGGCGGTAGGATAGTTCGAGAGGGTACCGGTAAGCTGTCTAGGAAGACGAAAGATTTGATTAAGAAACGCCAGAGTATGAAAGCTCCCAATCAAAAAGACCAGATAGAATTGACCAAGATATCAAAGCCAATCAATAAGCGCAAGATGGCCGACATAAGGAAGTAGGACATGGACAAAATTGAGCATGCTGTAAACAATGGGGGAAGCCTGAAAGCGGTAAAGAAGAAATTGGGCATAGGCAAAACCATATGCATGCAATAAAGGAAAAGGAAGGCAACGTCATCACGACTATGGACAAGATAGTCAAAATAACCGAGGAGTTCTATACAGATCGCCACAATAGCTAAAGCAGTCAGGACCGTAATGAGATTGGCGGTAGGGAGAAACAGTCAGACGTTTTACGAGTGACAAAGGATGAGGTCAACACAACATTAGAAACTATGAAAATGGGGAAATCAGCTGGAGAGGATCAGATAACTACAGATTTGTTAAATGAGGTGGGATATCGTGATAGAAAAACTGGCCACCCTGTATACGCAGTGCCTGGTGTCATCGACGGTACCAGAACCATAGAAAAATGCAAGCATTATACTTATTCATAAGAAAGGACCTTAAAAATTACAGACCAACAAAATTACAGCTTACTGTCTGTAACGTATAAGGTATTTACTAAGGTAATCGCTAATAGAATCAGGACAACCTTAGACTTCAACCAAGCAAAGGATCAAGCAAGTTTTCAGAAACGGTACTCTATTATTGATCATATCCATACCGTCAGTCAGGTGATAGAAAAATGCTCGGAATATAACCAGCCCTTATACATAGCATTCATTGATCACGAAAAAGCATTTGACTCAGTTGAAACCTCGGCGGTGATGCAGGCATTGCGAAATCAGGGTGTAGACGAGCCGTACGTGAAAGTGCTGGAAAATATATATAGTGGCTGCACTCCAACCATAGTTCAGCATAAAGAAAGTAGCAAAATTCCCATAAAAAAAGGGGTTAGGCAAGGAGACACGATCTCCCCAGTACTAATGGCAGCTTGCTTAGAGGAATTATTCAGAGACTTGGAATGGGAGCAGTTAGAGATAAGTTTAGATGAAGAATACCTCAGTAATCTGCGATTTGCTGATGACATTGCCTTGCTATGTACCTCGGGTGATTAACTGCAAATAATGATTGATGACTTAGACAGGAAAAGCGGAAAGGTAGGCTCGAAAATCAATATGCAGGCGACTAAGGTAATGTTCAGCAGCCTCGGGAAGGAACAGCTGTTTACGTTAGCTAGGGAAGCATTGGAAGTAGTAGGCGAATATGTTTACTTAGGACCGATAGTAACCGCAGATCCGGACCATGAAAAGGAAATAACAAGAAGAATAAGATTGGGATGAGCGCATTTCGCAAGCACTCGCAGATTATGACTAGCAGCTTAGTGGTATCGCTCAAGAGGAAAGTATACAACAGTTGCATCTTACCTGTACTAACCTATAGGGCTGAAACGTGGAGGCTAACGAGGCGGGTTCTACTTGAGTTGACGACAACTCAAAGGGCTATGGAACGAAAAATGGTAGGGGTAACATTAAGAGAGAGGAAGCGTGCGGAGTGGGTCAGATAAATAACTCAAGTTACTGACAGTCTAGTGGAAATTTGGAAGAAGAAATGGGCATGGGCAGGGCATGCTGTGCGAAGAGAGGATCTCCGGTGATCGCTTAGGGTGACAAATTGGATTCCAAGGGAAGGAAAGCTTAGCAGGAGGCGGCAGAAAGTTAGGTGGGCGGATGAAGTCAAGCTATTCGCAGGGGTCAAGGGAGAGACCTTCGCCTTGCAGTGGGTATAGTCAGGCTGATAAAGATGATGATATTCAGTCCCAGCGAATAAAAAAAGCTGCCAAACTATATTTGTTAGTACTTTCTTGCATAATGCTTGCAACTAATTAGCGAAGCAAATTCGTAGCAGTAGGCCGCGCTTTCCAATGCCTTCATTAGCGAGTGGCTGAGATCTCTTCATTTGCCAACTAGTGTGAATTCGTGTAAAGAGTAGAGTGACTTACGGAGAACGATGTCCCGTCGCTCCCTTTAAACTCGGCTTTCCTCCGCGGGTGTTACTCCAACTTTCACGAGATGGCGCCAGCATCGGTAATCAACATTAGCCATCGTAAGATGACGCCAGCGTTGCGGCAGTACGAGCGCCGCAGAGGGCCTCGTCGGTGCACCAGCAGAGAGTCAGAACACTCTCGGGAACGCGACGCGAGCGAACACATTCTCGTGGGACTCCGCAGTCGCCGGCGAAGCGAAACCTCGCACTATGTTTCCCACTTGCCGCGGAGGGCCTCGTCGGTGCACCCGCAGATAGTCAGAGCACTCTCGGGAACGCGAAGCGAAACCTCGCGGTATGTTTCCCTCTTGCTAACCCTTGGCGGCCTCGGAGTTTATCCCCAACCTAGCGTGGGCAAATATTCGCCCGAAAACTTGCTGCTGAGTCAGACCACCTACATTCATAACAGCGTGTTAGTGCTAGCTGGCGTTGTTGTTATTGCTACTATAAAAGTCTGTTTGTTTTCAGGACGTGGTGTTCCACTGTTAGGGAGACCACGGCCCGCAATGGCCAGCGTGCACTCTATAGTGTGCGCGACCATGCTGTAGGGTTTCGGTTTGGACGAAAAGTTGCGTTCACACGGAAGGACCGGAGCGCGGGCGATTCGCGCGCGTCTGCTCTACCCGCGCCCCGCGTGACGCCGACGTCACTGCTCTGAGCGATGGCACGCGAGCGGCGTGGCCGTCCGGGGCCCCGAATCGCAGAGCGGAGTCAATATGCCAAACGCTTTTTTCTGTCCGCGGGGACCGAGCGTCCGCCGCAGAATGAGATGATTTTTGCTCATTTCACTTTATCGTTGCTATTCAGTTGGAGTGTGGTATTGTTTTGTCCTTTTGTGCATGCACTGCGTCGTTCGCTCTGTGTGCTGCAGTGCATCAGTTTGTCGTGTAATTGTGTTTGTGGGTGTGGCAGAGTTGTAGCTTTACTCGGTTTCTAGTGTTTATTATATGTCAAATAGCGAAAAATGCGCTCATTGATTAGGCAACAGTCACGTTCTTAGCGCTCGTAGAGGGAACTGCCCATTGATATGGAATATTGAAGACGCTTGCAATAAATGAACGCATTTTCACGGACGTTTTCTCGTCGTCCTCGCACACTGCACGTTGAACAGGCAGAGAAGCGAGAGGACGTTTTCGCTTGGCGTCCATGTTGAAACTCTCGGTAGAGAGGATTTCGGCAGCGCGAACAGCGCTGGGGAGGAGAATGCACGCGCATGGTGCCCTGGATTCGTGTGAATGCTCGACTGGATGGATACGTGGGCGCGTGGTCAAGGGGCACCAGATCCGTGCTGACGCGCGTGGACCGTCCACGCTCCTGTCATTTCGCCTAAACCCACTTTAAGCGGGAAGAACGTATTTATCCCCTAAAAGGACCTCACAGACGTTATGCGTGCGTCATCAAACTCTCTCAAGAAAGGTTCCCTGTCTATTGTCTATGAATGTGTCCTTCCTCTTACGAATATTTTCAAGGTTTCATAAGGCAGAAACAAGAAAGCTCAGTCGTGAATTTCATAACTGCCTGAGAAGGGCCCATGTGTGGATGTACCCTTTGACGTAATGTTGTCGCTTAAAGGAAAGAATGTATGATTAACTTTGGAAACTCACTGTGTATTATATTATATCACTATATATTATATTGTTACGGACTCAGTACGTAACGGGGGTGTTCATTTGTCGTCTAAAGCGCTGTCAGGCCCCCAAAGAACACCAGCACACACCACTGCGTCTTCTGTTTCTTCTTCCTCTCCCCAGCCTCTTCTTCCTTTCTGACACCCCGATGCACGCGACACTTCCCCCGTCGCAGACGATGCCCCAGGGCAAGCAGTTTAAGGAAGTTGCCGGGAATGGAACCTTTTTAGCCGAGCCACATGCGCCACCTGGGTCCGGCGTGAGCATCGGCCACTTACGGTGCAGCGTGAAATTACATAGTTCACATCACTCAGGCGCTCCAAAACGACAAAAAGGCCGCTATAGTGAAACAGCAGCTTCTGGGCTAAACCACGCTTGGTCAGCGGCGTCCACAGCAACCCTAAATCACTTGGCACCTAAGAGACATGTGGACGCCGGTTGTCATAACGCTTCTTTGAACGTTCCTGTGAGTCCAGGATGCGGAGGCGGGCAACGCGGCGAGCTTTTTCGGCTCGACATAAAATGGGGGCGATAGAAGGCTCGTTGTGGAGGGAGAAAGGAAGGATTGTATCAAGACAGCAGCGGGGAACTCGAGCATACAAGAGGTAAGATGGACTGTAGCTGGTCGTCTCATGCTGTGTAGTGTTATAGGCGTATGTAATAAAAGGAAGGATGTCATCCCAGTTCTTGTGATGAGAGTCCACGTACATCGCCAGCACAGTGGTCAGAGTGCGGTTGATCCATTCAACAAGTCCATTCGATTGCGGGTGATACGGCGTTGTATGACGGTGATCGCAGGTGCATAGACGAAGGGGTTCTTCGATAACTTCAGCTGTAAACTGGCGCCCATGGTCACCGATCAGAACTTGAGGAGGGCCATGACGCAGAACGAGAGATCGCAGAAGAAATAGGATACTTCGTAAGCAGCAGCTGAGGATATTGCGGCTGTTTCTGAATATGAAGTGAGATGGTCAACACATAGCACTATTTACCGGTTACCGTTCGAAGATCGCCGAAAAGAACCAAAGAAGTCGATGCCCACCTGCTCAAAGCGTGCGGTCGGAGGCGCAATAGGGTGCAGCGATCCTGGTTGACGTGAAGTAGGGAGCTTGTACTGCTGGCACTTGACACAAATGGCTTGACGTATTTTCGGCCAGTAAAAGCGTTCCTGTTGCGATGAAGAGTCCGGGCGACACCTAAGTTGCCCGATGTGGTATCGTCATGCATAATATCAAGAACGGGGATACGGAGGTTTCCCGGCACGAAGCGAAGAAAACATGCACCTCCGAGGTTTAAATTCTTGTAAAGCAGGCCGGCACGAACGCAGAAACGCGCATCTCTTGAATCATGAGCGGCAGAGAAAAGCGGTGACAAAGTCTGGTCGTTGCGTTGTTCTGTCTGGAACAGTTGAGGGTCAGGAAAAGTTGCCGAGATAGGCGCCAGGTAGTGATCAAAGTTGTCACCATCATTACCAGTTGACGAAAACAGCATGCATGACGGACAGTCAGGGTCAGCATGTTGACGGCTGCTTTTGTATGCCACAGTGAAGTTAAACTCTTGCAACCACAATGTCCATCGAGCGAGTCGGTCGCAAGGGTCATGAAGAATTACGAGACAACAGAGCGAATGGTGGTCGGTTACGATGGTAAAAACATTGTCATATAGATAGGAACGAAATTGTTGCACCGCAAAAACCACTGCAAGACACTCTTGTTAAGTAACGGTGTAGTTACGTTCCGCCTTGTTCGACGAACGACTAGCATATCATGTGCTGGTCGGTGCCATGACGCTGAATGAGCACAGCGCCAACGCCCACGCCACTAGCGTCGGTGTGAACTTCGATAGGGACAGAAGGACAGAAGTGGCGTAGGATAGGTCCTGATGTTAGAAGGAACTTGAAGTGGCGGAAGGCAGAATCGCAGTCAGGAGTCCAATTGAACGGTGCATCTTTGTACAAACGGCACGTGGACGGGTATGCAATGTCAGCAAATCTTGGCACAAAACGACGAAAATAGTAACACAGCCCTAGAAAGCTCTGAAGCTGCTGCACTGATTTCGGTGCTGTAAAGTTGTTTACAGCCGCAATCTTCTGAGGATCCGGCCGAACGCCTTCCTTATCCACCAAGTGACCAAAAACAACTGACGTTCGCCAAAGTGGCACTTCTTAGAGTTCACGACGAAGCCTGCTCTCTTAATTCAGTCAAGAACGATGGCGAGGCGGCTATTGTTTTCCTGAAAGGTCTTGCCGAAGGTCACAACGTCTTCGAAATAGCACAAACAAATTTTACACTTCAGTCCGCGCAGAACGGTTTCCATGAATCGTTCGAACGTGGCAGGCGCATTTCACAATCCAAATGGAATTACGTTGAACTCATAGAAACCATCGGGTATCACCAATGCCGTCTTTTCTTTGTCGCTTGGGTTCATCGGTATCTGCCAGTACTCCGATCTCAAGTCTACGGAGGAGACGTATGACGCCGAATGAAGACAGTCGATTGCACCGTCAATACATGGAAGCGGATACACATCTATTTTGATGACGGCGTTAAGGCGACGATAGTCCACACAGATGCCCCATGTGTTGTATTTTTTTAACAGTGATTAACTGGCACCACCCAAGGACTTGAAGATTCCTGAATAACGCCACGTTGGAGCATGCCATGAATTTGTTCGTCAATAAGCTGATATTCGGTCGGAGGCACACGACGGGGCTTCTGTCTGATCGGGCGGGAAATTCTAGTATCAATCGAATGATGGATGCAAGAATTCGGAATTGGTGGCTGATGCTCTCTGGCGACGTCGAAAGCCGAAACATGCTTGGAAAGTAAGTCAGTCCAAATTCGGTGTTCCTGTGCTCCCAGAGTTGTGTTTGTCATTGCCTGGATTTGGGACTGCAAAATGGGATGTTTTCTCCAAGAGCGTAGTTACTTAGTGCCGCCACAGAACTCGACACACCTTCGATGTAGTGAGTGAGCCTCATGCCACAAGGCAACACGGCTAGCTCGTCTGCATAGTTTACAGTCCACAGCAAGGTGTGGCCTCCAGTGACTGAAACTATGCAACGAAGCACCAGGACACTCTTCTTTACACAGGCTAGTGTTCTAGGTTCCACTACGGCATCGAAATCCTCGCACAAATTTCTAGATGAAATAACTTGAATGAATTCTCCGGACTTCGTACGTACAACTGTATCTTCAGACATAAAAAATGCTCCCAAATTGGGCGACGAGGTTTCTACAAGAGCTGTCATCAACGCAGCATTCAGCGAGATCTGTCCGCTACGGCAGTTTAACGTTGTACCACACTGTTGCAAAAAGTATATCTAGAATTACTTCATGCAACAGTTAAACTCGCGCTAAACTCAACAGAGACTGTTGCTCCAATGTCAATTAGTGCAATGATGTGGATGCCGTCAATGGATACTTCGAGTTTGTTCTTTCACATAAATACAGGCAGAGGTATTAGGAACGTTGATTCTCCGGCGACCTCACCCCCATCGGCTGCGCCTTCTAGTTTCCCGAAGGGAAAGAATGGAGACGCTCAACGTCTCTGTATTTAGCTTGGCGGCGTCAGGCTGCGGTCCGAAGCAGGCGATCCGTTTCGCATCTGTGCCAGGCGGTAAAGATCCACAGTCGGTGTCGGCAAAAATTCAGTGTCGAAATGATCAGAAACGTTGGGCAGCAGGCGATCATCTTGCGGCAGCAGACCCCACCGACAGCAAAACCGGGAGATGTGTCCGGCCATGCCACAGCTGTACCACACAGGCTGCTGGCGCCAACGGTCAGAGTAAACGTGGGTAGAAACTCGTTCTCGTTGGCGGTAGTAATCGGGCCGGCGTTGCTGACGAACCACCTCGCTTGTGTAGGTAGTTCTTCGGCCCATCCGTGGCTGAGGAGTGCTTAAATCATTATACTGTCTGCTCTCGCCACAGCGTGACGCATTTAAAACCATAGCCCAGGAAGTTGATGGGGTCGCGGGTTCTGTTTGCAGCGCACGTAGAATCTTTGCCACGCAGCAATTCTTCTCGCACGATCCGGCATATCAGATCAGCCATGGACTCCGGAGCACTGACACTAACGCTCGCAACAGTTGTGACGTTGGCCAGTTGCCCAAATATATGTTTCATGCGGCGCAACTTAAAGGTTTCGAAAGTGCGACAGTGCCTGGTGAAGTCAGCTGTAGAGTTAAAATTGTATTTACTGATAAGAAAGGTATAGACATCTACAGCGATATCTTTGAGCAAGTGCCCCAATTTATCTCTCTCGGATATTCGAGGGTTTACAGTCTTTCAATTTCACAATGTCCTCTCTATATGTAGTGCACGTCTCGCCAGGCACTTGGACTTGCTGCATCAACGTTTGCTCTACGCGCTTCTTCTTCCCGGATCTGTCGCCAAAGCACGCCTTTATCTCTTTGAAACAATCCCAGCTGATAAATGAGTCTTCATGATTATCAAACCAAACTAGGGCCAAGCCTTCCAAGAACACTACGTTCTTTAGTTTCACGGTCGAGTCCCCACGATTGTGTAGGCTCACCCGTTCGTAGTTGGTTAGCCACTCGTTGACGTCCTCGTCAAATTTTTCACCAAAAAATGCGCTGCTCGCGGTAATGCTGCCAGTTGATCACCACAGGTGTTGCTCGAACAGCGCCACTGTCTTGAGCCATATTAGATAGTAGGAGTGCCAAACCATCGAGTCGGCGGCTTCGTCGAAGACAACGGGATCCGTGTTGATCTACACCGCAAGCTGCACTATTACTGTTACGTACTCAGTACGTACCGGGGGTGTTTTTTTTGTAGTGTAAGCGCTGCGAGGCCATAAGGAACACCAGCACACACCACTGTAGCTTCTGTTTATTCTCTTTTTCTCTCCATCCTCTTCTTCATTCCCTTCACGCCCCGAAATCCGTAACAATATTGGTTACTTTATCCAGTATCTTTGCCTACTTTGTGACGTAGATATTGAAAGAACTCCTAAAACAAAAACAATACATCACTATACACCGCTACAGTTTCACTAGGTGAATAAAGCATAAGTAGTGTTATCCCTTTGCTATATTTAGGCTCATCAGCTTCTCGAAGAACCAAACGATAGGCCAACAACCTGATGCATCACAATAATCGAAATCGCTATTTTGAAAGCAGTGGGCTTTACTGCGGGGATTGTATGGTGTCCCAAGTAGCACAAATTGTGCTATGAAGGGGGGGGGGGGCGTTGTTCCTGTGGGGGCAGCCGATATAGGCCTCATGCGGGATTTGCAACACGTACCCAGAAGGGCCCCACGTGGGCTGCCCAAGTTTGCCGCGATCAGTCCCAATCTGTGTCCGTGTAGGCAGCCCAAATAAGGGCTGCCCGCTCTCAGCCCAGATAACCGAATGTGTGCAGCTTACTAGAATCTTTAATGAGTTTTTGGTTTGGACAGGCAGTGCCGCCCCATTGATTAAGGTATAATTTTTATGTCGATTAATCCCTCCAATACCCGAATTGTACCGGCGCGGGCTTTGCGGAGACAATTCCATTTCGGGCTGGCCCATGTGCTGCCCTCATGGGCTGATTCTGGCATTTTCGAGGCTTCCCAAGTTCAATTTATTATCATGTGTGAAACATTGAGCACTATTTGAGCACCTTGTATTCGATACTCAGTAACATAAGACAATATTATTGTCAACGCTATAATAACGTGGGCTGTCTCAAGTCAACCGCAAATTGTGAGTCTGAATATTTATTCCGGTGGTTTGTGTAGAATAATAATCGCGCGGGAAAATTTTGGAGGTATTTCAGGACATACTCGCAAAGCGGAACAGTTACTGCTGCATATTTTCTCCCAATACTGTATAATTAACGCAGTTTTTAGAGTAACAATAGATAGTATTTACTCGTGGCATGTATCCGCTTTGGACAGTTATGTTAAACCTCCAAAAGAGGCAATTAGTGACCGGTATAACATAAACGGCATCAATAAATTTGTGCCTTAAAGATAGGGTGGAGATGTCTCAGAGCTGTAAGCCCGGCTCCGGCCAATTTGGAGCCCACTGCGGCCTTTCATGCGCAGCCCTGATTGGGCTTATCTTATTTTTACCGCATGGAATACGAATAAATGTTGGATTTCCCGCAAGTAACCCAAGAAATACCCGTGCGGGCAGGTTTAGGCCATGCCCACTTTTCAGCCTGGCCGCGAACCATGCGGGACCTATTCGGTTTTTGAGTGGGCAGCCCCATTCGGGCTAGCCCGTCTTCTATTTGCTTTAGACCACAATTTGCATCGGTCTGCCCTAAAGGACCCCGAACAGACCGATCCGGGCAGAAGCGGGAAGGAGCGCTTTTCAGCCCCGCTACAGGCCATGACATTATTTAGGTTTTTGGTGGGCAGCCCCAATTGGGGCAGCTCAGGAATCTTCTGCACGAATCCCACATTTCCGTATGACCTTTTCTTGCGTACCCCCTAAGGGTACCATGTTGGCAATGTGCGGGCATACCCGTATTTAGCCCCGCCGCGGCCCATGCGGGACCTATTGGGCTTTTGAGTGGGCAGCCCCATTTAGATTAGCCCGGGCGTTTTCTACACAAAGCCGAAATTTGCTTTGGATCGGCCCTAAAATTCCCCAAGCGGAACCCTTGAGGGCCAGATATGGGAATATGTACTCAGTTAGCCCTATCCGCACCTATATGATGCCCAGATGGAAAAAGCAGGGGCAACCCGAATTGGGCTTGCCCGCTTGATCCCTAAAGGGGGCCCTCATGGGTGTTATTGTGGTTGCCCCAGCCCCACTTGCTCATACGGGCCCCAGGTGTGCCACGTATTGTGTGCTTCTTGGGGTGATGGAAAAAAATTAGAAAGTGGCTTCCCCGTTCTCGTAAATTTTTGGCGCTGCATAAAAGTTTGCATTTGCACCGTGGTGCAGTGTAGAAACTGGATTTTCTGATGTGGTGTACACGACGCCAATATTAGACGCAGGTATAAATGACATTAGTTTTAGGCTTCCTAATGATGAATTCAAGAATGGTGCAGCGAAAGCACTACGCTCGAGTCTACTGGCTACGAAATGGATGCATTTTCCCGCTATAGGAGAGACATCCAGACAAAGCCATATCTCTAGAAAGCTCTGATGGACAGACGTTCAGGGATAACGGCTTTTTAGAAAAATAGACGCCAAACGGATTGCGCTTGGCGGCCATTCTATCTCTCCTCTCTCCAGTATCAGAGCGTGTAGGTATTTTCTCGGGCAGCTGTCTCCCAAACTACAGGTGTTTAAACGAGCGGCTGTATGCGCGCTCATGATCCAACATTTGACGCCTGGCACCAGGCCCTTTAAGAGCTAAACTCATCTCTCCTTATATACGCAGTGTTTTGCATCCCGTTAAGATGTGGTGACGGCTCTGTGTACGGAAAACGCGTCAGCTTGATGCAATAATAGTTCTTTATTATTACGGATAATGGGACCAAAAAATAAATCCATGTGCCTCTGCATCTCGGAAGCAGTCAGGTTTCTTCTGCAGTAGCCTTGACCCAATCCTGACATGATGAACTCTTACTGGACTAGGTCAATCCGAAACTGCCCTTTCAGAAATCACCAGGATGGTTCCTTGCAAGCCCGCTGTCGTCCTCTGCAAAGCAATCGTCATAGGTAAGTACTCTTTTTTGAGCTTGCCTTCAACCGCAGCTCAGGGCGGAACGCTCCTTTCAGATTCACATCTTAAACTTGCTCCTTCCATTCATAAGAACTTTCTTGGCTCCACTTCAGTTTATATTTTAAAGGAGTATAGGCTGCAGTTTTTGATGCGTCAAAAGGAAAGCCATGGCTTCTCTTCGCGATAGTGACATGCTATCAATACTATCCAAAATTCTCCCTTTCCGCAAGGTATTTCATTTTGGTTTATTACAAGCAAGGGAATGACTTCAATTTTCAAATTTCATGGGCAGGGACCCCTCTCTGGGGTATCTATGCACATAGCCAATTTATATTACGTCATTAAACAAGTCTGGCATAGAAAAAGCAGAGTAAATATCAGCAGCAACGCAAGATCAAGGGAATAAAGGGACAAACGCATCGCTTTTGCTCTTCGTATTGTGCCGTTGCGCTGCTTCGCTAGATATTGTGTTAGACCAACTCGGCCCCCAGTTCATGTTGTCAAATCAACTAATGTGTTTGGTGGCTAACTACAGACACACTCTGTTGCCATTTGTTATCATCCGCACATTTGCACAAAGCTCGGCTCCAGAGAGATGCGCTGGTTGAAATTCCTTATCAAAGAAGATATGGCAATGAGGTTGTACGTCTGAAACTGTCTAATGCATGCTGGCTATGAGACATTCTGGATTTTGGGGCTCTGTAAGTTTTGACCACATGTTTTTTAGTGTGCACACGTTACATCCCACAAAAAAACAGGGCACATTTCGTTTCGCCCAGCGAGAAGTATTTGCCTTGTCGTGTGTCGATTCCACACTCTTGTTTTCAGTATAGCACCGCAATACATGAACACCACGGCTTGTGTCGCCAATGTTATTTCCCGCGCAGCTTCTGATCCCGCGTGTATGATGCACAAAGTGGTCATTACAGGCATAAGGTACTAGAATTCTTTGTTTATAGCTGATATTTAGGAATTTGACGGGAAAGCGAGATTCCGAGGAATTCTGCAAAAATATTTCGATGACCCTCTCCTGCAAACAGCATCTTTCCAATAATGGTTCAACTGCTTCTATAGTATGAAGCAGTGAGTCACTATTGCAAAAGAACTGTGAGTTGAGCTAGTTAGTGCATCATTTTTTAAAAATACACAGCGCAACAAACATAGGACAAGCGAGTAGAGGACAAGCGAGCGTTCTTGTCGACTACCTGTCGTGCCACAACCCATGCTCCTGTAATGCCTGCGCCAGCTCATTTTGCGAGCATTGGAGGCCGCAGAGTCCCAAGGGATCCCTGCTGACCTTCTCTAAGCAGTGCAACCAGTCTTTCGGCTGGTTCCCCTTCTTTGGGAGTAAATAAAGAGTTTATCATCATCATCTTCAGTATAGACGTTCGAGACCTTTACTATTCGCTTCCGCATGAGCATCTCATGGTTTGTGTTCAAAAATGCATAACAGATGACAATCACGAGCAAAACTTCATTCGCCATGTTGGCACTTCTGTGGCATCTTTTCTGGAACTATTGTCATTATGCCTGCAATCCACCTTTTTCAATTTGAGGGCCAATTGTATTTACAAAAAAACAGGTGTGTGCATTGGGTCGAGTGTGGCACTAACTTTATGTGAAATTTATCTAAGTTATGTTGACAAAGCCATCAATAATAATGTTCCTCCCTTTGTAAAAAAAATGTTCAGATACGTGGACGATTACCTTCTGTTTGTAGAAGCGCACGACCTTTCAAAGTGCGTCGAAGACATTGTAAAAGTTTTTCAAGACTGCGGTAATGGCCTAAACATCACATTCAAAACCCCGTTTTGTGATATTCTTCCCTTTCTTGATTTAGGGTTAAATTTAGGGCAAAATCACGTCTGCTGGGCGTTTGCACCAAAATCGAAAAAGCCTTTGCTCAATTTTAAATCTGGCCATTCGAAATTAGTGAAGTGTGGTATAGCTGTGTCATGCATAGGGTCATCAATTGTAAAATCCTTCCACCATGCCATCAAGTATAGCTTCAAAGATCAGATAGCCAGATTGAGATCAGCAGGCTTCCGCGATGACGTAATCTTGCTTGCTTGCAACAAGGTCCTGAAAAATGTAAAGGCGTCTAGAACACGACAGGATCCTGATACACCCCGTAAAAAGAAAAATATTGCCGTCATACCGTATGTGCACGAAATTTCGCATCGCCTACGGCAAGTTGGACATAGGTATGGAGTACAGGTCTTGTTTTCTGCGCCCATAAAACTTGGCAGCATTTGCGCTAAAGTAGACCGAAAAATAAATGACATAAAACGACTTGCAGGCCGTGGGGGATGCCAGGTAAAGCATAATGTACCTTTTCTTCCGTGCACAGAAGGAGTGGTATATAGAGGGCCTTTTACTTGCGGAAAAGATTACATTGGTCAGTCAGGAAGGTGTCTAAACATAGGGCTAAGAGAACATGAAAACTCCCTAGAAAAAGCCCCGTCATTGAACCTAGCACTACACCACAAGGAATGTAGCAAAAAGCCCCCTTCAATTGTCCTTCAATTTAGGCGCTTTTTTATTGACATTAAAATTATTTTGAAAGAAAGAACAGGACATCAAACTTAGATTACTCCGCCTAATTTATATAGCTAAGTAATGATTTCCGCCAATATTGCTCAGGGACCAGAGAGCGTTCTTGTTGATCTTACTTACCATGAATACAAAAAAAGTTTTGCTCCATTTTTCCTGGATGGGTCCTCAGCGCGCGATTTGAAAAAGGACCGACGACAAAGGAAACGAAATCGTCTGATTCCAGAGTTACAGTTCCCGCAGTTCGTTTTTACACACCGGCTAGATGTATTTCGTATATGATTACTTTGGAGGAAATTTGAGCCATCCAGAACAGCGAAGTTTTTGTAATGACTCGAACTGCGCCATCTCTTTAATTTTTATATGGCAAAACCACGTTTATTGAACTCTTGAAGACATGTTATTTATTGGGGTGCGAATGTTTTGTTTGTTAATTTCTTCGCACAGCCGTAGCACTAGCACAAGAAACGGAAAGAAGCAACACACCGCTGGAAGACAAGTGCCACCTTCAGAATATAAAGATTATAGCTCAAGTAAGGAATTATATTTCAAACCGCAACAAACTTATGTATGTAAACAAATATGCATGATTTCTATGCAAATTGTAATTTTTTACTTACGAGGTGCACTGCAAATATTATATAGAAGTCTGGTTTCTTGTACAAATTCTGAACATTTGGAAAAATTACGCATGGAAGTGTTTTGTTGTCTACAAAAAAAAAAAAAACTACTCAAAATTCGCGTTAGAGAAGCATTGCAGATTTGTTCTTAGGTATGTCACTATGGATGGTTCACGGGCATTCGAATTCTTCATTGTTGCGCTTTTACATATTTGTCATGTTTGGTGCTAGTTACAAGAAATGTGCACATTATATTTATATTTATATTTATATTATAAATTTATATAAAAAACGCATACAAGCGTGATTTAAATTAGTGCCATATTAGATAACACTGCTGATAACAATATAGTTTATTTCTTAATGTTAGGTGGAGAATACTGCTCAAAACCTGGCAAATCATCAATTTGTAGACACATTCTTTAGTGAAATTCTGTTCCCCGGAACATGAACGAGTGTGTGCATCTTCATCACCATAAATTGATTGGAATGTGGCGTGGCTTGAATGGCGCGCTTAACCATGGACGCGGTGTTTCTCAAGCACGGTGTACGTTTTCGCGTTATTGACACTGTCATCCATGATTTCGGCCAGAGCTCAACATTATTACTCTTTCAACGCTAACACTGAAACGCCCAGTAGAGGATTCGGGAAGTGGAAATATTGCTTAATGTTTCTACTGCTGGATATGTGCCTAATTTAACGTCTTTATTTGACTGTACGTATGGATGATGCACCGGCGCAAGGAAATATTGCTTCAGATAACAGGTAACTAAAATGCCAGATATGAAGCTGCCATTAAATTAACGGGCTCGGAGATGGCAATATAACGCGATGACGAACAGTAAACGTCGTGTAGTTATCACAACGTGTCTCGCTGTTTATAGCAGCAGTTTTTCTGAATTATTCTCTTATGCTGGCATAAAATTCACATCTGGTTTACCTTTATAGTTTTATAGCTTGATCTTTACAACAAATCTTTGACATCGTAATATAGTTTTCTATTTAAAGAAGAAATATCGACATAGAGGTGGTCGCGCAAGATCGTGTTATACCGATAAAGCGAAATAATAAAATAGCTTTATTTAACACTCTGTATAACAGATAATCGTTAATAAATCGCAGCTAAGCTAGGGTTGTCCTTCCAGTGGTGACAGTCTACCGCTTCGGATGCGGGGATCTAACAGCATAATACGCAGAGATGAACGAAACCAGCTTCGTATCGAAGCCGTATACAGGACAAAAATTAACAGCTCCCGAAAGTGGTGCAGCTAAAGTCACTGGTAGACGTTTCAAATGAAATATTAGTTGGAATACATAACTGCAACCTTATTCACAAGGCCTTCCCACTGAAGGAACCGAAGCTCCCTAGGCCACGGATGGCAGATAACTTCATTTAAATTGGCTTCAACAAATGATGGGTGTATGTCGCGCACAATGAGTGCACATGCCACTTTCAAGCACACCACGTTTCCACTTTGTCTCATCGTGTTAGTTGAGTCAACAGGTTATCAATGGGCGGATGGATGGATGGAATATAGGAGCGTCCTCTTTGAAACGGGGTGGAAGCAGTAGCTATCATGCTCATTTTTCTCCCATTATCTTAAATATTGTTATAGATTGGTTATCTATATCATCATTCTGTTTAATAAATCTTTGTTTCTACATTACTAACATTGCCACTTCTCTCCTCTTAAGCCACCAATCTTCCATTCGTGTTTTGCTAGCTTCCACCGCCAGTTTATTCACCCGGCCGCTGGTATCTATAAACCCCAGAGCTTCAGGAACAGTGACTGCGCCTACATCAAATTCCGGATGGATACCATTACATTCGAGTATAATATGGTCAATTGTTTCACGGGCGCTACCACATACAGCACATGCGTCATCTCCATTGTTAAATTTCTTTTTGTACCGGCGAATTCTTAAGCACCCTGATCTAGCTTCAAAACGTAGGGCACTGCCTCTTCAGGTATCAAAGAAAGCTTCCTTCCTGATATGCATTTCCCACTTTCTGTACAATTCCACACTCTGTTTCTTTTCCATCGAATTTAACCAACTTTTACCTTCCGTGTTTTTCACCTGTTGCTTAATGCTTTTTATTTCTCCGTCCTTGTGACTAGCATACTTACCAGTTAGTGTTCTAGTTCTTTTCCTTCATTGTGAGTCAACGCTTTTTAAGCACAGGTATTTAATCACTTTAGCTGCTCATCTGTTACTGTCCAATTTCCTCAGCCGTTCCTCATATAATATTTTACTTTGAGCTTCCCGTACTTCGAAATATGCCCATTCCATATCTCCTTGTACCGCCTCATTTGTGGTTTTGCAATGGGCTCCTAGTGCTAATCGTCCAACGGATCTCTGATGTATTTCTAATGTCGACTGTACCTCTGATTTTAAGCACAAAACCGCATTTCCAAAAGTAAGTTCGGGCACCATAATTCCTTTCCAAACACCCCTCAAAACCTCATACCTGCTGTATCCCCACAATTCTCTATGCTTCATTATCCCGGCATTTCTTCGCCCTTTGGCCTTAAGGGATTGCTCATAATTTCCAATGTATGCCAATCCTTCGTTTACCTATAGCCGCAGATATTTATATTCTGCTACCCTGGGTATTTCATGGCCTTGTACTTTAAGACCCTGATCAGTTGAACCATCGAAAATCATCAGACCCGACTTAAATGCGCTAAAACTGAAGCCTAGAGCGTCCCCTTCGTCTCCGAAATACCTAACCAGAGTTTGTAATTCTTCGACACTCTCAACTAGCAACACAATATCGTCTGCATACATCAAACCGGGGAGGCGATACTCTACTTCCTTTCCACCTAATCTATATGACAGGTTAAAACCTAGGTTACTGTCTTGTATACTAGGTTCCAGGTTTATCATATAAAGCATGAACAGCAGCGGTGATAGAGGACCGCCTTGTCTTAATCCTTTGCATACTTTGACCTCTTCCGTACTTCTTATCCCTTCCCATGTAATTTCTACTTTGTTATCCCGGTATATTTCCTGTAAGAACTCTATTATCTCATAACCGATACCTTCTTCTTTTAATATCTTCCACAGGAGTTCCCTGTTTACGTTGTCGTGCGCCCTCTTTATGTCCAGGAAGGCCAAATACAAAGGTCTATTTTCCACCCTAGATATTTCGATGCATTGGGTAAACACGAACAGGCTATCATCTAAGCGCCTACCATTTCTAAAGCCGTTCTGAAGTTCTCCGAGTATATTGTTACATTCTACCTATGCTTGCACCTTTAATTTTACCGCCTGCATGGCCAACCTGTGCGTAACAGATGTTATTGTAATCGGCCTGTAGGACTGTATGTGCATCCTTTCTGCTTTTCCTTTATAAATCAAATTCATTTTACTCTGCCGCCAGCTGTCAGGAGTATGCTTATTCGTTATGACTGTTTCCAGAGCTTTTAACAACGTTTCCTTACTTTTTGAACCAGGTTCATTATTCAACTTGATCGGAATTCCATCTATTCCTGAAGATGTGTTTTTAGGAATATTTTTTCTGCCCTTTTCCAGTTTATATTGGTCAATTCTAAGCTCCTTTTGTATTCTGCTACCTTGTGTTTCTTTCTGATTTGCGGAGATTGCCCTATCGTCGCTCTTAAATGCCCCGGCTATAACCGATGTAGTTCACTGCGTTGTCTCACTTTAAACAAATTCCCTCGTTATCTTGAATCCGATCCTGTTTTTTTTATTCTTTTTCCCTAGGAAGGTTATATAGTTACAGAATGATTTTGCTCCGCCTCTAGAGGCATCGCATATGCCAGCCGCCCAGCTATCGGCGTACTGCTTTATTTTACTTTGGACGAAGGCCTGTACCTCAAGTTTCTTTTGTCGATATGACTCCCATTTTTCGTCGATTTCCTCCTGAGATACCTGTGCTTTCTTTGCCACTCTGTCTTCCCTTGAAGCGGCCCGTTGTTTGTCAATAGCTTCCTTGATTTTCTTTTTCCACCAGCTCCGTGGCTTCCTCTTTCCATTCCACTGGTTTGCTACTTTAACATCCTTAATTTTCCTCCTTATGACTAGTTCTACCTGTTCATAATCCCAGTCTTCCATGGAGCTTTTCTCTGTTGCTTCCTCTATGTCTGCTGCTATATGCGCTATTTGATCGTCGTTTAATTTTGCGTTTACTTTTTGTCTAAGTTCCAATTCTCTTTTCATCAAGGGCCCCATCTGCAGATAATACTTTTATGATCACTTTCCAGATTACACTCCCCTTCTTCGTCACGCAGCAGAGTGCCCTCTGTTAGCGAAAATGGATAAAGCAGTGCTATCAAGAAAACCCATTTGCAGGGGCATGGGCTATATTTCCATATTTAATTCGAATGGTAAAATTTTAGCGTGATCAAGTGCACTACTTGCATTTACGCTTGAACACTAGGTTTAGGGAGCAATATGTCTGTGTTTTATATAGGCAATATTTTAGGATAACAGTACTAGCTCCTCTATGGTTCATAATAGTTTAGATTCAGCTAGGCTGTCGACTGGGCGAGTTTAATAATAGTTTATATTATTAGGCTACTTCAGAGCTTGCTATACGAGCGGCATTGAAGCTTCTTCTGTAGAAGTGTTTGTGGCCATGTTGTCCTGGAGCAGGGTGGAATCTATTGGCAATGAGTACCACACCAATTTTGCGACAATCACGAAAACGGAATATTTTTCGTTCCCACTCAGTTCACTTACATCAGGTAAGCATAGTAATGAGGTTTGATTACAGATATAGTTAGGGATGAGAATTACTTTCCGTATTTGAACACAGATGCAGCAATGCGCCTAAGAAAGTCGCTCCTTCCCTAGTGAAAAATCCCCTTACGCATGAAACGGGTTTGAACCGGTCCTGTATTATCCCGTACAAATTTCATACCGGTGTCACCAGTCATGTATAAAGTTTAAACGGGTTTATACCGTCCAGGTTATGTCCGGTATGAAAATCAACCCGGACGGTCCGGTCCGGTATAGAGTTAGTGCAGGGCAGATCATTTCCAGTATGCATTTCATACAGGACATCCCAACCCGGTATGGATATGAAACAGGGCGGAATAGTCCTGTATTGAGCTCATATACAGGACAGTTTATGTCCGGTTTAACTGAAACCGGACAAACCCGTCATGAATGAAATTGATACGGGACAAATTATTTCCGCTTCTCAACTCAATTCAGGCGGATCGTGAAGCTCGACCAGGATGACCACATCGGAACATGCCTTAGCGCTAAATAAGCAAGAAACCATACATATTATAAGTTACGACTTTTCTGTATATGTGGAGTATGCGTTGTTTCTCAAATACCTAGAAGATATGAAGCCGTGGATGTGTGCGCTAGCAAGTACATACACGCATCGCGTTTTGCTTTTGCGTGTGCAACAGTCGCTGCAGCTTGTATAATCTTATGGTACATCTTCATATCTGCGACTGAAGATCTGCCACCTTCAACGCGAAAGTGCAAGCAAGAACGTAGCGTTTCGTTAGCAAGGATAAAATACGCTCGAGAATAAATGAAACACATCGCTGACCAACGAAATATGCACAGGTCAGCCGGACATCGGGAGTCCCTTCCCCGAGAGTTTACGTATGTTAAACACTTGGTCGGAAGTAAATTCATTAACGTCGCTGCTCCGCTGCCAGCAGGTGAGGCTAAAACAAGCAGCATTACAAGTATTGGTGCACCGTATATATCTATATTGAGCAAAAATTGCATGCGTTCGAAGACAATGGCAGAACACATCAGCCCTAGTAAATTGTGACATTCTGAGGTTTTGTCTGCAAGAAAGCGATACATTGTAAAGATGCGAGACACTGATAACTCTTCGTGATAGCCAGGAGAAAGATTCAGCGTGTTTAAAGGGTGATTGTTAAATTACGACTACAAATACTACACCCTACAAAAATACACAAAGTACGAAAGAGCAATGTTGACTACATAAGCAGTAATATAACCACCGCCACCGCATCGCGCCATGGTGTAGTAGTTTAAGTGTGCGCTTGCTGGCCGAGAAGACCGAAGTTGGAATCACAATATATAGTTTTTTTTTCTTTTTCAAATGTAGTTGTGCAATTTTATAGCTCTGCATGCATTTTCCAGCCTGGCGTGCGGTTTTATTTCTGAAACAAGGGCCACGGACCATACAGGAAATTCAGGAATGAGAGCTCCACGCGGTTTCATTTCGGTTCAGCCTATCAATTAACCAGAAACCGGACGAACGCATCAATTCTGGAGCTCATACCGGGCAAAGTATTTCCGCTTCTGAACGAAGCTCAACCAGAATGACCATGGCGGACACGTCAGTGAACTAAATAAGCATGATACCAAACATATTATACAACTATGCTGTATATAAAGAGCATGCTTCGTTTCACAAATACCTCGAAAATACGAAGCCGTCGAAGTGTGCGCTAGCAAGCACATACGCGCGTCGCGTCGCTTTTGCGCGTGCAACAGTCGCTGCAGCTCGTACGATCTTGCGGTGCGTCTTCATATCTGCGACTGAAGATCTGCCGCTTTCAACGCGAAAGTGGAAGCACGAACTAGCGATGACAAAAACTGCTCGAGAAAAAATAAACAAACATCGCTGGCCATCGAAAGATGCGCAGATAGCCGCACACCGGGTGATGCGGTCTCGAATGTTTACAAATTGAGACCGCTCAGTCGGAAGTGTATTCAGTGACGCCGTGGCTCCGCTGGTAGCACGTGAAGCTAAAACGCCCAGTATTACAAGTATTAGTGCACCTGATATCTGTGTATGTAGGAAAACGTACAAGCGTTCGTACGTTAAAAACGATAAAAAACACATCAGCACTTGTAAATTATGATAGCTTGAGGTTTGCCTGCAATAAAGCGACGCATTATAAAGATACGGGACATTTGTAATCCGTCGTTATAGCCTGCAAAAAGATTCACTGTGTTTAAAGGGCGATCGATGAATTAAGGCCACAAATTCTACAGTTAAGGAAAACATACAAAGTACGAAAGAGCAAAATTAGCTACATATACTGAATAATAACCTGTGCATGTATAACCCGCCCGTGGAGTTGTGGTTAAGGTGCCCGTGTCAAGACCGGGAAGGCCGCAGTTCGATTCCAATTAGGCAGTAGCTTGTTTTCATTTTGATATATTATTTATTCATTTTTAATTGTAGCCGTGTTATTTTATATTGTTGCATGCATTTTCCAGCCTGGCGACGCGCTTCTTTCCGGAAACGAGGGCCTTGAACCATACAGGCCATTCCGGTATCAGAGCTCCGCGCGGTTTCATTTCGGACTTTCCAGGGTAGTACAGGAATTTCCTGGAATAAGCCACAATCTTGTATCCCAGAGCCTGTAGAGTACACTTGTATACAATTTACTGCACAAATTTTATACAGCATTTTTCAGCAGGGTTATCTCTCACTGCTTTCCGACTGCGTGCATAAAACGAAAGAGCTCCACAATATATATATATATATATATATATATATATACCTCTTCAAATAAAATTGGAGCACTACTATACACATATATATATATACAGTGGAAGAAGGAAAGGTAAAGACGGCGAGGTCGTCGCGGCAAGGACAGTGAAGCCTTGTCTAGCGTTTTAATCCGATCACGAACCCAGGCACGCGCCGGATCCGGCGCCGCGGGACGATGATGATGGTATGTACAAATGAAAGAAGATGATGATGGCATGTACAAATTAAAGAAGGTCCACAGAAGGCTGACAATAATGGATTTTAGATGTAGCCAGTGAACCTAGGAGGCAAAATATCTCACGAGTGTGAAGACGCTGCTTGCTGGCGGTAGAAATGTAGAAAACGTGTGGTCTTTGTTCTTAGTCAACCGAGACATTACAACAACAACAAAAAAAAGTGTTCCAGTGAAATTATCTTCTGTGTTGGACGCCCAAGAAAAGGCCGCAGGTTTAGTGTGTTTCTGGAGTGTAGTCTTTCCGGGTTGCACTTGCGTACTTTTAGAAGCTCAAACAGCGACAGATACTGAAACGCTAAATGATTAGTAAAAATGAGCCAGCCTGGTTAAAAGTTTCTGCTTTTCTCTTGCGAACTGGAAACTTCTGACAAAATAGATCACTGACTGCATAATTGTTATTTCTGCTGCGCCATATATTATATTTTGTTAAATATTTTGCTCTTCGATGTCATAACCACTGGGAACTTTCTGTTGCAGAATTACACTGAACGGGTACGTAAACATTATTTTATTTCCTTAAAAGGTTGTTTCTATGCTCATCAATAAAACAAAAACACGAATATAAATGTTCAGATATTTAATGGCCCTCCCGTATATAGACAAAAATGTGAAATGAATAAATGGTAGATATATATTTTTTGCAGTCAGCAAGAAAGGTGGTCACGTCTGGCGAAGGAGCGCTTTATTTCATGGGTTATGCGCGATTGATTTTGTCATTCAATCAGAATAGTTTCGCGTATGAAGACAACAATGAAGACAATTTTTCGCGGCTTTTGTCGCAGCAAACCTAGCCAAGTGTGATGCTTCCGGTACACTCTTTTCAGAAAACCCTGCAGCAATGAACTTACGATGCATTTTTTACACATGGCTACCATTTGTGAAGCATGTAATACCTTTAATATATTGTCATTTACCGATTTCCGAATTCCGCCCTTATTTAGTTAGTCGACGCATTACGCCCATGACGCTATTCACCACGATGCTGCAGCTCCTTATATTGCTCGTGATAATGTACTACCTGTCTGTCAAGCGTTCAGGTGCCGTTTTAAAGGCGGCAAGTTGATGCGCAAACCACTCCCGCGTTCATCGTTTTCTTGTCATCCCACCACTTCGAACGGGCTTGTGTAAAATTGTCTGCCGCGCAATAATTTTTTGTTCACTATATCCAGTATAGTCTTACTATCCTTGCTATGCCTTATAACTATATATTTCGCCAGTCGCAGAAAACATCTACAGAGCAGTATGTCTGCATAAGATGTGCCTCGTAGCAAAAGCCTACAAATCGCTTTCGTGACACGCATCAAGGCACTATCATGATCATCTTCTAACATACATTTTGCATACCAGATGCTTTCTAGTGACATGTGCCCGTACTCAGCAAGGGAAAGATGAAACAACTAGATTCTGTTAGTGTGTAGCACTTCTGGCCGTAATCACTGATTTCACTGGTGGT
The DNA here is from genome assembly GCA_023969395.1 of Amblyomma maculatum. Classification (NCBI taxonomy): domain Eukaryota; kingdom Metazoa; phylum Arthropoda; class Arachnida; order Ixodida; family Ixodidae; genus Amblyomma; species Amblyomma maculatum. The sequence goes on along the minus strand of JAJIZL010055883.1, from coordinate 5,599 downwards.
GGTCCGACGCCTGCTCTCGTTCTCTTTCTCGCTGTCTTTCTCTCCGTTAGCTTGACGGGCGAAGTAGATGGCAGCGATGCGGCGAGCCTAGATGGTGTTAGCGAATGAGAAGGCGGAGCGGTGTCGCAGCTGCAGCCGCTCAGGGTGGCGCGCATCAATGCTGTTCCAACGAGTGTTACTCCGGATTGAGTAGCTGCATGTCGCTCGCTCATTCAAAAATTTGGATTCCTTCTCCTAGCGTTATTCTCTCCTCAGCCTTCAAGGATAATGTAGGTCTGCTCTGAGCTGCCAACGGGGTGACTCGGGGATAAAAACGCATATGGCGTGAAGAGAGCTCAGGATAAGTCTGCACCGCGCTTGTGCTTCGCGTCGCTACCGATCGAGCCGGGCAGTCTGGTAGCGCGGCGTGAAGAGCGATACGAACCCATTTTGTTTTACTATACAAATCGGCTGTAATTTAACTAATGATGAAAACGCTGAGGGCACCCATAGATCCACTGATATCTAGTCTGAATTAGGTTAACGCACTGTAGTGTGAAACGTTGCAGTAAAATTATGAAATAACTTTAAGATACACTACTAGCTGAGAGCGAATAAACAAGCGCTGAAGAAGTTCGGTTGGTTAAAGTTCTCAACCTATGTGAAATTAGAGTTATCTCCGTGCAGTTCTAGACTGCTTATATGTTGAACTAATTGAAGGTTAGGTATCGGCGCCAGAAGAAAATTGCAGTAGTCCTTCGTTTAGGCGGAACATTCAGATGAGTGGAATTCATCCCTGTATAAATATTGTTGTTCAGAATTTATCCCGGCTTCTAAAGTAATTAACTGGCATTGCTTTTGCCAACAAAATACATTCGGCCTTAAGCTATAAAGAACAAATATTTTACCGCCTGACGTGGTAACTATGCATGAAAAAATTGGTACATTACAAATATATTCCAGCTTGGGCAGTTCGCTCGTCTAATTGGTATTCTTCGCTTAACTGAAGTTTACCCCAATAGTTTGGTAGGTTTTTCATTCGCAAGATACTTTTATGGACTATTATGTTCTCTTCAGCATGTTTAAAGTTGTTCTACTTCTTTCCAGGAACCGTCCGAAAGGGTAAGCGTTTTCGTCAGTTCTTTTTTTTTTATTTGAGCAAGAATGTTGCAAGGATTAAACAAAACTCTACGCGGAGTTAAAAAAATAATGCCACTAAATGCAATTTTGCTAAAATCAATTTGATTTTGGAATAATGAAGTAGGTTGTTCTGCAATATGCTTTCATGTGGCTTAGCTTTCTTACAGCAAACGTCAACTACAGTAATGAGATAACTACAAGGCAGTGCTGGTGTTTTTTTATATTATTTCCAGTAATGAATAAATGAGACTTTTGTTCAAGGCGGAAGCAATTGAAACTGAAAGTACTTGCTTGCTTGCCACATGGGGTGAGCGGATTTACGGCAACTTGTCTCACAGCCAAAGCTGGGAACATCGCGCTCATTCCTGTGATGAGAAATACTGGGGCGAAAAAAATCGGTTTTACAGGTTACATCCTAATTGCATCAGCGCACTCTTAGTCGCCCTACAATATGTTGTAAACAAATGATGTTAAACGAGAGAGCGTTAAAGTTTAAGCTAGGAAATCGCCGAATGGAAGGTTAAATTTATATTTGAATATTTTGAGTTTTACTGCACTTCCTATATAGACCGAACGCGAAATGCTCTTACGGTACCGTGGTCGCTCAGTGGTTACGAAATTCAATGATATGGAATCGAACGCTGGCAGCGGTGACTGCATTCGATGCAGGCGAAAAGCATGTCAGTGCATATTAAAGAACCTAGGGCGATCGAAATCTCCCGAAGCCTACACTACGACGTCACTCATAACCTGAGTCGCTTTGGGAATCTGCACAGCTTTAACAAAACCAAGCGAAACAAAACGCTCCTAAATGTGTGCTTTGGATATATATGTAAAGAATAAATGAAATAAGCATGAAATGGAAAAATATGGTGACAATAATGTCGTATGCGTCAAACATATTTTGTTTACAGTGTAACGCATTATATCTGGTATTTCTAAATTTACAGAAATTCAGCTACTATAACGACGATTTATTGTTTTGTGTCATATGCTACCATCATGTTGCTGTAAATGTAAATAAAACTGATCATTTATGGCGGGTTTTTAAGAAACATAAAAAGGCGCAGCTAATACTTCATTAGGTCCGCCAGAGGGTTGGGTGCTGATCATTTTATTAGCTTCAAGTGTAAGCAAGTGGCAATGACGAGATTGTGTCCGTGCGTTTCGCAAAGCGCGCATCGCAACAAATACTGACCGAAAATGATATCAGAATTCAAAGGCCATATTGTACACATTGTTTATTAGATAAAGCCATCTACCGCTACTCAAGGCCCGTTTGTTTATGACATTAAAGAAATGACGTGTTTAAGGATTTGGAATCGAAGTGGAAATAGCTCTGAATTTTTGCGCGGAGAGCAAATGCACCATGAGCAGAGTTTCTTGCATATGCTTGCACAAAGCGAAACATGATAATAATATAAACATAATTATTCACGCTCCTCTGGAATCTGCCTGGGATGTGGAAGTAAGGAACTTTCATAAAGAAGTTACGATAATTCTCCCAGAACTATCCCAGCTCTTCGACTGAAGCAATCTAAAAAAATGTTATGAAGTTCAGGCTAGGAAACATACTGCCACGAGCTAGAGTTACGTTCGTAATCTACTGAAAGGTATTGTACAAATCTAAGAGTGTTAATTTACTAAATATAATTTACAAGGCGAATTCAGCCTTTGAATTGTTCGTGCATTGCATGAAGTGAATGATTATCAATACGGCTAGCTGCAGCCATTTTCATGCCTAAGTGCACCAAAAATCACCGCACTTATGTAGTAAGTCCACTGTCGTTTACGAAATCCCTTTTTATTCTGGATGTACGGATAAGGACGAACAGGACATTCAATAACATTATTGTGAGAACAGATTTGGAACTGGGTTGACAGCACCCGCGTTACCATCTGTTGTCCGGGCTTCAAAACAAAAAGTGCGTCTTTTGAGTTTCCGATAAAGCTATATTTCTACACTAACATAAGAATTGTCTATGTACCATAAGGCATGCGTCCTGAATAAAACAAAAACACTTCCCAGTGATCCCTCAGTTTTACTTGCTCATTATCACCAGCAATATCTGGGCCTGCTGTTGAGCCGGCAGCGTTTCTTCGACTTTGAAAGGTAGCTAAACATAAGTCCAGATGTATTAAGTATGTTTCAAGGTTCTCTCAGTCTATCAGTAAGTCCCTGCAGTAACGCACCACACCACCTCAGTACAGATATGCTGTACGATGTGAGCACAAGTAAAATGACGCTTAGTTGTCAAATCGTCAAGAAAACGTCGCTACAAAACACTAATAATTGATGGATATTTGCAAAGGGAAACGTCATAAATCCAACAAAACGACACCCTAGCTCGCAGACACGAACGTTATCATGTTATATTTACTTGTCCATATTTCATTACTCTACGCGGCGTATATGAAAATTGTCTTGAACATCTGACGCTGGAGAGATGTAGGCAGACCCCACACAAATAACTGCAGTCATTCACTGGCACCTCATCCAAATTAACATATATCCTAACTTACATGTCAGGGGTAAGATATACCCCATCCACTACAGCTCTGTTTGCTCCTAATGCGGTCCTCAGTGCACTCTATTAATATATACTGCGGGTGTACGCGAAAACCCCAGAACTTATCTCAGACAGAACTAGCATACTAACAGCAGTATACGGCACTGTCCATCGAATCCATGGGGAACCAGCTAAGGTTTTCACCTAGTCCGTGACGCAGCAAAAGCCAGGGGAGCTGTTCACTAACGCAACCGACAACAGTCCGGTCACTTCTCTAATACCCATCCCCTTTCCTCCCATAATGTTTTACCTCATCTTACATACTGCAGCACCAAATTAATGTTACTTAATTAGACCATCGATATCATTTATGACCTAAACAAGTAGAACCTAATTTAAAAAGGCATTTAGTCAATGTGTATAGACAAGGGACGATAAGGAATTTATAATTTTCAGAGTAAAAAGCGATTATTTTATTGGCTCACGTCTTATTATTTGCGCGTTATTAGTTAACGACTAGCTGACAGTTTTTGACAATGTAAACGTTTAAAGCAAAGGATGACACAACAGCCATAATAGAGTCAAACTAGTCTTCAAACAAAGCAGTCACGGAAGCCGAGAGGAAGCTGGGAGCCCCCGCGAGAAAGCCTAAAGGGTCATGCCGCACTTATCCAATATATTACAGTTCTGTAGCCCAGCAGGTACTACTGGACCTTATTATTCGATTTCAGAAACTTGAGCGCCCCAGACGCATATCTTATTTCGAAATATGTGGCTGACATTGACACCATGAAGCTCCTCCCATCGACATAGATAGTAATGTTGAAATCCTTGGTGACGTCAGAAGCGACACCGGCCCCCGTATCGTCTGCTTTGCTGCGCTAGCGTCAATAAGCTGCCGATGCACTGTGTTCGCACTTGCTAACATGACTCCCATTAAGTGTACTCAGCATGTTTATGAAAACAGAACACAGAGTTTAGTGAAGCGTGATTTAGTTCTTTGCCAGGCATCTGCCTTCAGACCGACCGACACCATCGTCCTATGGCAGCATTGCAGTTTAGAATAAATAAGTTTCGTGAACGAGTGGTATACTTACTAAAACGCCTCGCTTATCTATTACTACAGCCACTCGACGGAAGCGCTTCCATCGAGCGGCCGTGCTATTACAAAATGTCGTCCGCTGTGGCTTTGATGCGAAATAATTTAGGCCTAGCGACGATTAGGGAGAAGCAGACATTCCTGAGCGCCGTCATACTTCGCGCTCGCGGGCGCATTGCTGTAAGCTTGCTCCATCCGGGGCTGTAAGCCTCGTGAGCTTGTCGTCTACTTTTATGATGCGGCTGGGGCCTGACTTGGGCCATACAACAAGCAGCGTAATTCAGAAGGCACGCGAGGTTATTGGGTGCCTCGATATAGTGCACCGCGCCTTGTACACTACGCTGTTGCACTGTCGGCCGGTATCCGAAGATTTTACAAAAGTGGCATCGGACGGCAATATATACACTGCGCATTTTATTCGTTGCTTTTTAGACGTGTTGCAGTGCAAACTATGTACACAGTTAGAGCAGGCCAGCTAGTGCGCATTTCGTACTCTGGCGCTGACATCCACCTGAATCCCGCCACAGATGCCGCTATTCCCTTAGGTCATAAGCGCTAACACAGATCGACGAAAAGCTCAGTTTGCGGTAACCTCGGTAAGCGGCTTGACTAGCTTTTAGGCTGACATTACCGCGGCTTTGCGCAACTGCGATTGTCGCTTCTCGCTCATATAACATTCAGCAGAAGACTAGATCAGCAAGCTTTTCACGAAGAAACGAAAATGCTACTTTTACTACTTTTAAAAATATCTGCAGCTGTGATGCAGCTAAAAGTTAGTGGTTTCTTTTATTGGAACATAAGGAGTAAGATGCAATGAACAGTTTATGATCATACATTGAGAATTCCGTTAGGAATTCTGCACATATATATA
>JAJIZL010055879.1:0-10366 GCA_023969395.1 Amblyomma maculatum | reverse complement strand
ACACACACACACACACACACACACACACACACACACACAGACACACACACACACACACACACACACACACACACACACACACACACACACACACACACACGCGCGCGCGCGCGCGCGCACGCACACAGTACCTATGGCTTCAAGACTGCCACCATCGGCACGTTGTTTTTTTTATTCTACGTCGTGTTTATTTATCTTTCCCGTAAACAGATTACTTAACTAATTTATGCGATTATCGAAGCGAAAATAAATAAAAAAAACGACAAAGTACAATCCCCAATGCTTTCCTTGGCCTCGCCGACTGTTGGCTTCTTTCCTTCATGTATTATAACGAGTACCCTCGTTTCCCCTTCATTTTATCTGCCGGCAAGTTTAGGCCATTTTACAGTTATTTCACATTTACACTAAGTACGGTGGCAATGAGAGGCTGAACATTAAAAGCTTCATGCGGTCACTGCGAAAATAGAGGCATATTTGCATTAAAATTGAATTGATGTCGCTGTTGAATTCGCACAGATATACAGATGAAACTTCAAATAGTGCATGGTCGCTTTCTTTTTTTTTTTTGTTAATATTTTTTCGCTGACATTGCATGCGTCACCGAGTGTTCTTGATGCGCAATAGTAATGACTATACCTGTTTTAATACATGGATGGATGGATGGAATATAGGAGCGTCCCCTTTGAAACGGAGTGGTTGCAGCTGCTATCATGCTCATCCCCCCCCCCCCCCCCCCTGCCCTATATCTTAATTATTGTTTGATTGGTTATCCATACCATTATTCTATTTATTGAATTTTTGTTTCTACATTACTAACATTATGCAATTTTCCTGCTTTTAAGCCACCAATCTTCCAATCGTTTTTTGCTAGCTTCCATCGCAGGTTCATTCAACCGGCCACTGATATCTCGAAACCCCAGAGCTTCAGGAAGAGTGACGGCACCTGCATCGAGTTCCGGATGGATACCATTACATTCAAATAAAATATGGTCAATTGTTTCAGTGGAGTTACCACATACTACTCATGCGTCATCTTCATTGTTAAATTTCTTTTTGTAGCTGCGTATTCTAAGGCACCCTGATCTAGCTTCAAAAGGTAGGGTACTGCCTCTTGAGTTATCAAAGGAAGCTTCCTTCCTGATCTGCCTTTTCCACTTTCGGTATAGCTCCACCCTCCGTTTCTTTTCCATCGAATATGTTCCGCATTCTGCAGCGCCATCTATGGTGTGCATTGAGCAAGCGGACCAAGGCTGTTCCTGGCCGCCTGCCCAGGCATTAGGGGCGCTCCGGCAGCCAGGCCATCTGCCCAACAGGAAGAGGCAAAGCTGGATCCATCCTCCTACTGTGTCAGATAGGGAGAGGGAAGACGATGTGGGAGGGGTTGAGACGTCGCAGGTGGAGTGTTTGGGACCCAGCTGCACTGGGCGCAGGCACGTCACTTTCGAAACACGATGCGGCAAAGGCCCCAGCAGAGGCGCAGACACCACACAACCTAGGCAAGACAGAGAGAGAAACCAACCAGGCAAGGTCGGCAATAATATCGGGCGGCCGCGGAGATGCAGTGACGATTTTGTGTACGAGTTTGTTTCTCTTTTTCGTGACGTAAAACCTGAACTCGCGTTGTCTTTGGGCTTAGAACGCATAGAGGGTGAGAAGGTTGGAATATAAACGGGCCTCAAAGAAAACCGCCAAGGACCGCGAGAAAAAACAAGTCGTAAAGCAGCAAGTTTTGTGAGTTCCTTGAAGGAAAGCTTGCGTTCACGAGCGCATGAAAAGAGGCATGAGAAAGACGAGAAACAACGCGCAAGGTACGTGAACTAGCAACGACAAAGCGCCCTCTGACAGGTAACAAGTGAAATAATCCGCCATTTTCTTTTTCGTTATGGTTACTTCGGGTAGGAAATCAAGTTTGGAGGATTAAAGAAAAGGTATTGCGCCATTAGGGGAAATATCATTTGGGGCTGCTTTACTTATAGTAAAAACAAAAAAAAATTAATAGCCCTAACAAGGCGATCACAAGAAAAGACCAACACAAGACTAGTATTAACTTATCCAACTTCATTCATTGACCAGCAAGTTCGTTGGTCTGTCAGAGAATAAAGATAAGTTAGGGTTAGTCGTGTGCTGGTCTTTTCTTGACGATGTTTTGTTTGCGCTGTTGGTTTTTTATTGCAACATAAATTATCTAGAACAACAAGAAGTTCTTCTAAACTCCCTTTTAGGTTTCGGTGGCTTACAAAGAGAATGGGAATAAAAAAGTTGCCAAATAGATGTTGTTGAGAATTTTCTTTTTTCCACAACAACCGCTCTAACAGCACTTTGTACTCTTGCATGCAAGTTTACCGCATGGTGCAACTAGATAGAATAGAACAACGCACCAAGCTTTGACGAGGACAGAAAAAAGCTGACTTCCATTAACGTTTATTTCAATGATACTCACGCCTTCTATACATTACGCTTGAAGGTAGGTAAAATAACAATTACGTGACATGTTTTGGGCAAGGTATGCTAAAAAAAAAAAAAGCCTTCAACTAATGAGTTGTTTTTCTTCAGCGAGAAGTAAGTCGCACTAACACGATTATCACACGCATGCTAGCAATTTCCGCAACCTTGGTAATTTCGCACACTAACAGCTCATTGGGTTTATCAGGCACTCGGCATCGTCCTATCGACTGCCGAAATGATGACTGGTTACCAGTCTGTTATCAAGGCTCCCGTACCGCTAATGAAATAAAGTAATTCCGTTAAAGCTTTTTCTTTTTACTTTCACGCTATTTACTGAGTGTATCGCATATCCATTACTTGCCTTCGGCATAAGGTACAATGAGCCTGCGCAGCTTTCAACTCAGCTTTGTTGAACGTGAGCGCCCGTACTGTCTACTTATCCCGTCCTCGATTTGCTAATTGCTTTTAATTTTAATATGCGAGATCAAACGCCTAGCCGATGCTCCGTCTGACGAGAGTAGAGAGACCGCTGGTTTAATTCCGGAAAATATCTATATCAATAAAAGGCAAGAAAGGCATCTGTACTTCGTTATCAAAATTATCGTGCCCGCTAGCAAATAAGAAAAAAATCCACAGACAAAGATTCACTTAGTGCCTCGTGAAAGAGACAGCAGACAGAGTGAGTACTGTTCTAGGATCGCAATATTTAAGCACGAAAGCGATTACCACGCTTACGATCACGGTCGCGACAAACGGGCTGAGGAAGAGGATGTTAATAAACACCGTTGTCTCATTCCCCCTCATCCTGCAAGACTTCCTCTATGCCCCTCTCCTGGTATGTTGTAATCAGTAACCGCCTCGTACCGCTAAAGCGCGTGTATTAATAGCATTCTGCCGTAGTGCCAGAAGAATTGCTCTGCCGCTTCTCGAGAACTAACTAGCAGTGCGGAAATTTGTAAACAACGAAGAGATTAAGCAAAGCACCTGTGCTCTGAGGGCAAAAGAAGGGGGAGGAGCCAGTAGGGCTGGCCACGTGACGAATATTTTGTGGCAAAGCCCGCCAGCACTTTCGCAACCCCATGCCCTTCTCGGTGTGCCTGTAGACTCTACTCGGGCGCTTATGGGGGGAGACAAGTGCGACAGCTGCCCGAGTCATGAGTGTTTGCGCAACCAGTTGTGACTGAATTCCTGCGTTACTTCGCAATAAAGAAAAAAAAAAAGCGTGCAGAATTGTTGGACGCAAACAAACACTCGCCAGCGCCAGGACCACTCTGTTATTTCTCGCAATCTAGACAGCGACGGTTGTTTTGCAGGATTCCCGGGAAGTGTCGCTCTCGGCGTACAAACTGCCATTGCAACGCGTGACGTCCATGGGAAACTAAAAGAGCACGTGGGAGGGAAAAGGATGGGTCACGTGACACTAACGAGTTGCATCACTTCTTTGTATAAAAAGTAACGTGGCCGAAAGCTGCAACTTGTCGCTTCGAATACTATTCCGGATATGGTTGGTATGTGCGCCTTCGTTGACTGGCTATGTGCGGAAGTTTAATGCCATAGCACCACGAATAAAGAAACCGCACTTGGTGTTCAGATTTAGTGTTTATAGCTAACGCTTGTGCCGTTTAGATTCGCTCTGAGCGTATTAGAGCATTTTGCGCGTGACCTGCGCGTAAACTGCTGTTCGCACTCAGTGGCCAGGAGGGGTGGCTGCTGGCCCTACGCGGCTGGGACAGGTAGGTCACTGCCGCTTACGGCGGGGGCTAGCTGCCACTATATTTTTATCTGTTGTAGGCCATCATTTCCCTCGCTACCGTTTCGGTAGTGAACGACGGCAGTTGCGACGCGCGTCTTTCTCACCTTTTTCTTTCTTCTCTATTTTCTCTTCTGTCTGCACGAGGCAGCGGAGGTGGCTCAGCTACAGAGCCAGTAGCAGGCCCGTGCATTTTCTTTTCCTTCTTCCTGCAGCCACGACAGCACTCAGTGGCCATAAAGGTATTGCAGCAGCCATACACAGAGTTCGGTATGAGTTGTAATAATAAAGCGCTGCTTGCGCGCTGCGTTTACTGAGTTCGCAGTTCGAGACATCATTTTGAAACGACTTCGCTCATTTAGATAAGAGTCGAATTGTCCTGAAAAAAGGGCCTGGAGCGTTTATTGGAAGTAAAAGTCTGCTATTTTCGTTGTACTGATGTTTTTTTCTAAGTAGCCGGAAAGATGTACAAGAGCTACTGACGGGAATGTTGGCGGTGTTGGTGTGATGGAAACGGCCTCATCCTAATTTTTTTTTTAATTGAAAGGTTTAGTGGACAGATTTGAACTCAGGTGCAGCGCAAGGAGCCGCGTAATTCCGTTTTCTCAACGGTAGGGTCACGCAATTTCTTTCTCCTCACTGGTTATATCTCAACGAGTTACACGGCAACAGTTGCTGAGAGGTGTCTCTGAATACAACGTAAAGGTAACATACACTCACTGAGGGCAGGAAATTATTACGGTGAAGGAATTACACAGTGTAACCGTTGCCATACTGTCAGCGCCTGGCTCTATTCACGGCTGGTTTTGTGGCTATTAAGAATCAAAAGCATCACATAATACAACCTAAAAGGAAACACACTCCAAGAAAGATACAATTAACTTGAATGTTGTGAATTAAAAAAAAATCAGAAAAACATTTCACTGAGAGGATTCGGACAGATGCTTCAGTGCTGAGATAAGTAATGTTCATTCATTACTCCACAGAAGCTTCCTTTTATTTCCTGTCAACGATGAAAATTAGAGTGAGAAAAAGTCAAAGTATAATACCACGAAGAGCTTTAGCAAAAAAAGTACGGCTTCACAAAGTTTCAAAAACGCTTTAGGTTAGTGAGTTCGGTCAAAACTGGCATCCATTCAGGTTTCTCACTTTGGGCATTATATATGGCGTTCAGGTAGTTTATTTTCACCACCTTCAAAATGCGCGAAATCTAAGCATTTGCCAATGAAGAGTCCACAATATCTAAATGGTCACTTGTGAAATCCTGGGCTAAGATTTTAATCATTCCAACAGTGACACCATCGTGTCCTGGTGCTGCTGATTGCATCGTTGTCAAGATTGAAAGTAGTTCTGGCGAGGAAACCTTGGTAAAGTCCGAGCAAGGAGCGAGTGTACACAAAGGGACCTGTCGCTGTTTCTGTAATAGTAACGCCAATCCCTGAGCAATGCTCTTCAGTGTTTGCTTAGCATTCTGTGGCGCAAGCACTATTAAATTAGTGAGGTTGGAGACTACTGAACACTTTTTATGCTCCGTCAACCTATTTAGAGCCTTCCGATTACCTAGACTTGAGAGATAAGTGTTTAAATTCATGTTATACGCCTTCTTTGTTTTTGCAATGGTCCTTTTGAAAGATGCAGAGAAGAATTTATAATTTAACCAATTAGCGGCGCTCTGGTTGTAAGATAGACAGTTCCAGGCAGCTTTTCTACAACGATAGGCTTTCTCTCATTCTTGTGTCCACCAAGGAGACAGCTGTTTGGTAGAGGTTGCTGCGCGCACAGTAAATACCGATTGCTCTACTGCATTTTGCAGGAAGGAAACTGTCTTGCTTAGCCCTGTCTGACCGGATTGTACTAACTACCGAAGCAAGGGAAGCGGGTATCAGATTTTTACAGGTAACGTGATTAATAAATTTATGGGTTTTACCAATATTGTTGAGTGGAGATAAACGCATATTGAAGGTTATTTTAAAAATGGTCACTAGATGTCCCAGAATGCTCTGTGGATCAATTAGTTACCACTATCCCTCCCATTGATAAGGTCAAGTCAATGACTGAGCGGGAAACTCCTCGCATGAATGTAACAGCTCCGGACTTACAGCATCGCACATCATTTGTAGTCATCCACGACCAGAGAAGTTGGCCGCAGGAATCTGTCCGACTGCCCCATTCACTATGATGCAAATTAAAATACCCTGCAATTACAGCACTACCTGCGCCGGTCAATAACCCATCCAAACAGTCTGTCCTGAGCCCGCCTAAAGGGAAGTAGAAATTAACTATATTTATTGTGGCACACTGTGGAAGCGAAATACTGGTTGCTAAAAGCTAACAGTCAGGACATTAGTTTATTAGATATAGATGTCTGGTGACATATATTTTTTGATATCATTGTTACCCATCCACCTCCTTTGTCGATATTGCGATCGGCTATGAAGATTCTGAATGTCTCATAAAAAATGGTTTATGGGAGATAGCCACGTCTCTTGTAGAAATACGATATCAGGTTTGTGCTTGTTAAAAAGTATTCTAAATCAGGAAGGGAAGATAGAACGGAGCGGCAATTCTACTGTAAAATTTTTATACCTGAGATGATTACTGATAAATTAAAGAGGGTGTAATAGCCTCTTTAAGGACGTCAGTCTGAGGGAGGACTTATAGTGCTTTTTTGCTTTTTACCTGAGGTAGACTAGATTTTGACGGTGATGAAGCACGGCCCTTCTGGGACAGGCACGTCATCTCAACATCTGTTGCGCTGATGTCAGTGCGATGTGTATTACTGGAAACATTGATGTAAGCTTGCGCCTGAGAATCATCAGGAGGGGCCATTGAACGGGTATAGCACTGTGTGTACAAGCTGGCAGAGATGCAGACGTTGATGCCTGATTCAATGTTGATGATGACAATGATTGTGCTGCTACAATCTGAGCCAACGCCTCAGAAAAGGTTGTCATCATACGCTCAGCCACAGTATTGAGGACTTTTTCCACAGTAGATAAAATTGATGTTGAAAAACTAGATTCAATGCCTCTATCAGAGCAGCGCACACTACTGGCGTACGACTCTTTTTTCCAGTCCAAAAGCGCGTATACATCTGCTCTTGAGCAGCGCTTCTTTCTGATTATCTCCAATAAGCTCTGTTCTTCCCTACGCTTTGGGCAGCCTGCAGCCTCAGCAGTATGGTTACTATTGCATAAGCAACAATGAGGCTGATCTGAGGTGCAGTTGTCAAGTGAGTGAGTTTGTGCGCACACACGACAGCGGGTAGTAGACTTGCACGCTTTGCCACTGTGTCCAAACCGTCAGCAGTTTCTGCATTGCAAAGGACGAGAATGCAGAGGGTCCACACGATATACAAGAGGCCAAATTTGTACTTCATCGGGACAAGATGAACTCGGAAAGGTTATTATCGACTCCGTTGGAAATCGCGAGCCGTTCACCTCTCGACTGCTTCTATAAACAGAAAGCATTCCGTCTCCCGCATCATGAAATTCTTCTAATATTTCATTTGGGGAAGGTGCTGGATCGATTCCATGCACAATACCCTCGATACATGCTAGCTGTCCAGGATCGAATGCCCTAACTAGCGGTGAAGTGAAACGTTTGCATTCAAGCAAGTCTGCCACACAAGCGATGACTTGCAAACAATGCCTCTACGACCGAAAAGCTGCACTTTAGAAATCTACAACTAAAGGGCTGTGAGAGACCTTATTTCCTGTTGAGTTATTTTCGTTGTTTTCATTTTGATCATTCCGTGACTGATCGGGACAAGATTCACGAGAATTACATCAATTCCGTTTTTTTTTGTTTTTTTTGAAGGATTCAAGGGGCAGGTTTTGACGGCAAGCTCTTCAACCAAGCTGCCGACCCTCCGCCAGGGTAGGTCAACGACATGACTTCACAAACGCATCCTCTGATTTACATGAACGGCGCCTTTACCTTAATCTAAAACTTCGCCAAAACCCACGAAGAACGGCCTCACCGGCGTTGTAGGAGCAGGCACATCACAAAAAGCAGCGAAAAGCAGCAGCCGCGGTTGAAGACCACATCAGGTGGGACAGCGCAGGTGAAAAAAGCTTCTTCCTCCTGCTTCTTCTCACTGGCCACGCTCCACTGGCCACTGGCGGTTCTCACTTCTTCCCCTACAGCTGCTTCGCTTCTTCTAATTCGCGCTCCTGCTGCTGCTCCTCCTTCTTCACACACTGGGCAAACTTTACAGACACCTTGAACTTTATTCGTAACGGCACATATCTCCACAAATATATAACATTGTTTTACACAATGCTCCACAGAGTTTTCTAGCCTTGACCGAAATATCTTGGCCGAATCCTCGTGACCAGTTTTATGTGTTGTGACGCTTCCAGCCAGGCTACAAATAGTGAAATGAGCTTCGTGACGGACCTAAAAAGGACCATCCCAGGCAAAGGACTAAGTCGAGCCAGCAGGTGTGCCAAGGCCTGCAGCATAATCGATTCGTCCCCGAGCGGCGACGTCTCGCGTTCCCCGATGGAGGAAAAGAAGGATCTTGGCCAAAATATAAACATTTCTCTCTAGCCACCCTGCCCCACTTTTGACACGCCAAAGGCAACAATTTTGGCTCCCCAGAAGCGTGCGCGTTCCCCTTGCTTCTTTGATGACGTCACGCTAATTCCACAAAAAGTTGGCAGCTGTCGGCAAAAATGGCAGGTCACGGTCGCCGGCCGTCAAGAGTTAGCCGCTATGAGTGGCGAGACAGAGAATGCGCTAAACATAAACAGCCAGGGTCACTGAACGGCCTCTTCACCGTTGGCGACGGGGCGAAACTGATGCGCACGTCTTTGCTGCCTATCTCAGCAGACGCTTAAATCTTCCCACATTTGCCGCCACTAGAACTGTTACGCCTAACACTTCGCCGAAAACGCGGGGCGGATCTTTTCCAAGATCTGCATAGCCGCAGCTCTCGGCTGCGCTGTCATTCACAGAAACTATTGCGCACTGCTACTATGGTTGCAGAGGAAACTAATCGCCTATCGAATGACGAAAAAGAAAGTGACAAGGGTGAGTGCCTTCAGTTAACGTATATATACGCAGCGAAAAGAGCAATTAAAATGCTTTGCATCGAGTACAGCTGACATAATGCTTTCTGCAGCAACGCGTGTTGCAATTTTATAAACCGGGGATAAAATTAAATGCTCTCTATATTTAGGAAGTTCTCGATAGAATGGTCTCTACTGGATAATCAGCTCATGAGTTTTGGGTTATATAGCGCGCGCTTAGCATCTGTCGTTCGCGGACGTACAGGGTAATGGTTCACGGCGGAGCGACTGGACACTGCAACTTTCATTAACTCATCGCGTCTCGTGCATTATTAAAATCTCATGCTCCTGCTTGCGTTAGGGCCTTGGATCCTTGGCGCGAACGCTTTGATATTCTTGGCTGCCATTTGCTGCGCTACAGTACTTTAGTTTTTTTTATTTTTGCTTGCTTTTCTTTTTCGGCCATCTGTAGAAGCCGGAAGAGGAGAAAGAAGCTCATATGGGGCTGCTAAGATCAATTGACAAAGAACGCTTGCTCCACTGAGGTTCACTGGGCATCAGTCCATTCCAAGTGAAGCCATGCACTTCAGGTGGAAGAGGTCCATTGTCGGACATTTCTTTCCTCATTAACACAAACGATGTGCTTAATATAAGGTCACCTTTTGCATGGTCTTTTTTTTTTTCAATGGCTGAGTTATTCACAGCGAACAACGGCGATCATAAATGATGAAATATAAAAATTTTCATTGTGATGTTTTTATTTTTATTAACCATTCTGAATTTTACGATTTTATGCGACAGCGTATTGGACTCGTTCGGATCAAAAGCCATCAAAAGCCATCGCCTTACTCCAAAATTGAGATAACGTGTATAAATATGTTATGGAAATCCTGTGGCAAGAAATACTCACATGATATCTTATCACAATTGTTGCGACACCACTGTTTTTGCAGCGTTAAGTCTGGTGTCATACCATTTCCCTAGCAATTTAGCATGCATCTACATATCAAGTTGCAGGCTGGTTTGCGATAAGATTTGAACCGACCATATATATATTCAGTAAAACACGTTGTTGGGCTAGTTGGTGCATTGAATGAAGTAAGACTAACCGGCCAAGAAGACGCACACAGGAAAAATCGACACAGGGTAGTCCAGC
>JAJIZL010055821.1:0-12496 GCA_023969395.1 Amblyomma maculatum | reverse complement strand
CGGTGATAGAGGACAGCCTTGTCTTAATCCTTTGCATACTTTGACATCCTCCGTACTTCTTATCCCTTCCCACGTAATTTCTACTTTGTTATCCCGGTATATTTCCTGTAGGAACTCTATTATCTCATAACCGATACCTTCTTCTTTTAATATGTTCCACAGGAGTTCCCTGCTTACGTTGTCGTACGCCCCGTTTATGTCCAGGAAGGCCAAATACAAAGGTCTATTTTCCAATCTAGATATTTCAATGCATTGGGTAAGCACGAACAGGCTATCATCTAAGCGCCTACCATTTCTAAAGCCGTTCTGAAGTTCTCCGAGTATCTTGTTACTTTCAACCCATGCTTGCACCTTTAATTTCACCGCCTGCATGGCTAACCTGCACATTACAGATGTTATGGTAATCGGCCTGTAGGATTTTATGTGCATCCTTTCTCCTTTCCCTTTATAAATCAAATTCATTTTACTCTGCCGCCAGCTGTCCGGAATTAGCTTATTCGCTATGACTGTTTCCAAAGCTTTTAACAACGTTTCCTTACTTTTTGGACCGAGTTCATTAATCAGCTTGATCGGAATTCCATCTATTCCTGTAGATGTGTTTTTAGGAATATTTTTTTGTGCCTTTTTCCAGTTTAGATTGGTCAGTTCTAAGGTGCTTTGTGTTCTGCTACATTGTGTTGCTTCCTGATTTGCGGAGATTACCCTATCGTCGTTCTTAAATGACTCGGCTATAACTGATGTAATGTAGTTCACTGCGTTATCTCCCTTTAAACAATTTCCCTCGTTATCTTGAATCCGATCTTGCTTTCTTTGATTCTTCTTCCCTAGCCAGCTTATATGGTTCCAGAAATTTCTTGCTCCGCCTCTAGAGGCATCGTGTATATCAGCCATCCAGTGATCGTTGGACTGTCTTATTTTACTTTGGACGAGGGCCTGCACTTGAAGTTTCTTTTGTCGATATGATTCCCAATTTTGGTCGATTTCCTCCTGAGAAGCCTGTGCTTTCTTTGCCATTCGGTGTTCCCTTGAAGCAGCCCGTCGTTCAATAGCTTCCCTGATTTCCTTATTCCACCAGCTCCGTGGCTTCCTCTTTCCATTCCAGCGGTTTGCTACTTTAACCTCGTGAATTTTCCTCCTTATGAGTAGTTCTACCTGTTCATAATCCCAGTCTTCCATGGGGCTTTTCTCTATTGCTTCCTCTATGTCTGCTGCTATCTGCGCTATTTGATCGTCGTTTAATTTTGCGTTTACGTTTTGTCTAAGTTCCATTTCTCTTTTCATCAAGGGCCCCATCTGCAGACTAATACGTTTATGATCACTTCCCAGACTACACACCCCTTCTTCGTCTATTTCCATTTTTGTGACCTTGCTATAAATTTCCTGCGACATTAGACAATAGTCAATGGTCGTCTGCCTGTTGCAGAATTCCCACATGATTTGGCCTTCACATTTTGTTTCTCTATTTACTATAACTAGATCGTGTCGCTCGCAGAAATCTACCACTAGCTTCCCGTTACAATCCGTGTATCCATCCAGATCGTCTATGTGGCCGTTCATGTCCCCCAGCAGAATAATATTGGCCCCCTTTCCAAACTGGCTTATATCGTTACTGAGACATTCAACAAGATCCCTGTTTTCTTGCCTGCATTGATGTCCTGTTCCTAAATAAACTACCCCTAGCCATGTCCTTATGCCGGCAATGGTTCCTGAAACCCAGATATGTTCTTTACAAGATGATTTAATTCTTTGCCAATTTGTTCCCTGGTGTATCAACATACCTACCCCTCCACCCTTTCTTTCCGTTCTCGTTCTGTTGCACCCTTCCCAGACGTAGCCTTCTATAAACGGCGGATCTTCTAGATCCCTGAGATGACTCTCGCAAAGAGCGTACACACCTATTTTGTCATCCTTCAACTGCTGTTCTATCTCTAGCCATTTCGCTCTTTTTCTACCTCCTTGCATGTTTATGTAGCTGATCCTAGTGTTAAATTTCTTTTTTGTACTTTTCTTTCTCGATCTACTCTTTGCCATTTTTGGGGGCTCAGCCTCCATTATTACACTTTCTTCTGCTTCACTTCTAACTACCTCTGTGCACGGAGTCCTCGCGGACCCCCTAAAAAAGCTACAGCCCTGCCTGCCAAGCGCCAGCCGATCTCTGCTCCGACCCTTCTGTTAAAATGAATGCCATCTCGCTGAAAAGCCCTACCAAAACCTGCTTTATGTACCTCCCTGTTTACCTCAACCACTTCGAAACGCTTCTCCAGGCTTAACTTTCTTATGTCCTGGTTAACTGTCACCACGTCCTTTTCCATCTTTCCGTTCAATCCTAGCACCTCTGGTACTGTGCATACAACTATCTGCGTCTGCTGTGCTATCTCCCTGATCTCGTCAACTCCCTTAGCTAAACTTTCCACCACTCCTGCAGCGTCACCATTTAGGACATCGTTTAGACCCGCGGCTACTATTACCATACTGCGCTCTGCGGAATCCTTCAACAGCCTATTTTTACTCTCTTTTAGTACATCCCTCATTGTTCTCCCTGGGAAGGCTCCAACCAACACTCTCTTATCACCCCTTACATGTTCCAAGATATCTCGCTTGCACCTGTTCATGTTAGAATCTCCGGCGATAAGCACCTTGGCCTTCTCTCTCCCTCTCCCAACTGTTGGCTCCTGCTTTCGGTTATCCGTGTCCTTATCTCTGGGATTTTCATTCTTCCTTACTTCTTCCTTTTTTTCCGGCGTCTTAGCTGCTTCTAAATAACTCTGACGGTTCGGATCCGCCTGACCTACTTTGCTTATGCCTTCCATGCCAGCGCTGGCCCCAGCCACATGGCCCGAATTGGAATGTTCGTCCTTGTTGGTTCCAAGGACAAAGTCAGCCCCTTTCTTTTCAATCTGAGTAAGCTGTCCAAGCAGTTTCTGATTTTCCGTCCTTAGCAAAGGTACTTCATTTTCTAAATCCTCCACACGAGACACTAAACTGCCTCTTTCTTGATCAAATCTATCTAGACGTGCACTCAGTACGCAACACCGACACAAAAAGTCGCTGCCTTCTGCTTCACCTACAGAGTCAAAACGCGTTTCCTTGAGATTAACCTGCGCCTCACACTGAGTACACTTTACCTTCTTTTGATTGCACATCTTAAGCGCTCTTCGACTGAACTATATCTATTAGGAATTCTCAGAATATACAGATTGCCAAAAGAAGACACAAGAAACGACTAGCAAACACGCGTTAAAAACCAATTCTGCGAATGCCAATAGCCTAGAAAGAAAAATATTTATCTAAACAAGATAGCTAAACAATGAACGCCAAGAAAACCTAGCTGCCGGCACGAAAAACCAGGCCGCTAGGACCAAGAGCTAAAATCTATTCTCTAGGCTGCACCTAACCTAACTAGCTGAAAAAGAAATAAAGTTAGTAAAAGAAAGAACTCATCTATTTGACGCTTCGGAAGCTCCCGCTGTCGCCAGTCCGTCCGTTTCCGGTAGCCACGTGCAATCGGAGGAGCGATGGAACACGCGTCCGCACTACACGGCTGTCAACTGTGAAAATCCAAAAGCGAATGCAGCGCCACCGCGCCACTACTGGAAATTACAACAACTACAACTTCATGGAAAATATCAGTTACAAAAAAAAAATTTCCCTTCTGAATGACATCTAACAACATGACTTCAACATTTAGAACTGTACTCTTGATAAGAAAGCTTAGTTTGTTGCATCCTAAAGAGAGAAAAAATGATTCGTTAAAATTTGGCAAGTGCTGCCATCCGCACCGCTCGCAAATGCAGTTTCGGCGCCCTATTTGAAATACTTATTTTAAACGAGCGCATGTTTGCGAAGATAGACCTCGCAAGGGCTGCTTTGCTCTATCGAGACATTTGACGCACGACATGTAGCAGGGATCGCAAGGCACATTCGCGCAGACCTGTGAGGAACCAGTGGAAACGTGAAGATATTCCCTGCTCCTTTTTCTTTTCGCAAGCAATATTCCAAGCTCAAATAGAAGTGACTATGAAAACACTTCGCAGAGCCCAAAAGGAAGAATACACTGACGCTGAACAGTTACATTACGAATCCAACTGGATTGACATGTTGGAAAACAAGCGGCAGATTTGATCCTGGCAGTTTTGTTGATGTGTTCAACTGACAGCAAGCAGCCTAACTACAGGCATCAACTAGAGCACAACTCACCCTCGATGATTTTTTTTTTTTTTTACTTTTTACAGTGACTCATGCTATACAGCAGGGTTTCAAGCAGGGTTTCGGAAACGGTACTCTACTATCGATCATATCCATACCATCAATCAGGTGATAGAAAAATGCTCGGAATATAACCAGCCCTTATACATAGCATTCATTGATTACGAAAAAGCATTTGACTCAGTTGAAACCTCGGCGGTGATGCAGGCATTGCGAAATCGGGGGGTAGACGAGGCGTACGTGAAAGTGCTGGAAGATATATATAGTGGCTGCACAGCAACCATAGTTCTGCATAAAGAAAGTAACAAAATTCCCATAAAGAAAGGTGTTAGGCAAAGAGACACAATCTCGCCAGTACTGTTCACAGCTTGTTTAGAGGAAGTATTCAGAGACTTGGAATGGGAGCAGTTAGGGATAAGGGTAGATGGAGAATACCTCAGTAATCTGCGATTTGCTGATGACATTGCCTTGCTAAGCAACTCGGGGGATGAACTGCAAATAAAGATTGATGACCTGGACAGAAAAAGTAGAAAGGTAGGCTTGAGAATCAATATGCAGAAGACTAAGGTAATGTTCAACAGCCTCGGGAAGGAACAGCAGTTTACATTAGGTAGCGAAGTACTGGAAGTAGTAGGCGATTATGTCTACTTAGGACAGGTAGTAACCGCAGATCCGGACCATGAAAAGGAAATAAGAAGAATCAGATTGGGATGGAGCGCATTTGGCAAGCACTCGCAGGTTATGACTAGCAGCTTACCGGTATCGCTCAAGAGGAAAGTATACAACTGTTGCATCTTGCCTGTACTCACCTATGGGGCTGAAACGTGGAGGCTAACCAAGAGAGTTTTACTTAAGTTGAGGACAACCCAGAGGGCTATGGAACGAAAAATGGTAGGGGTAACATTAAGAGATAGAAAGCGTTCAGAGTGGGTCAGAGAAATAACTCAAGTTACCGACATTCTAGTGGAAATTAAGAAGAAGAAATGGACATGGGCAGGACATGTAGTGCGAAGAGAGGATAACCGATGGTCGCTGAGGGTAACAAATTGGATTCCAAGGGAAGGAAAGCGTAGCAGGGGGTGGCAGAAAGTAAGGTGGGAGGATGAGATCAAGAAGTTCGCAGGGGTCAAGTGGATGCAGCTAGCACAGAACCAGGTTAAGTGCAGAAATATGGGAGAGACCTTCGCCCTGCAGTGGGTATAATCAGGCTGATGATGATGCTATACAGATCTTTTATAAATGCACTAAACAAAGCGGCCCAAGCATACAAACAAGCGATAGTTTGTTTTGTCTCGCACTCTTATTTTTTCCTTCATGCATGAGCGCCCACACACTAGGAGGATGAAAATCCCGCAGGTTATGCACCTGTATGGATATGAACGAGGAATGACAAATGATGCAGCATTTGTCCAAATAAAGGCACATAATGCTCTTGGAGAGCCTATAGAAACTCTCAAATTGAAATAATCGTATACTACAATCCTTCTTTTCTTCTGGATGAACACAATGCTTATAAAATATGTTCGCAAAATATGGTCTGTAATGCAAGCAACTTTACTGTCATCAGCAGGACATCTGCGGCTATGCATCTAAAACTTGCCGCCACTGTGGGGAAGCAATATGAAATGCAACAGTAAGATGCATTGCTTTGATCTAGCAATCTTTTTCCACCTCAAATGAGAATTCAGTGTACTCACCACGTTTACAAGTATTACAAGGTCCTTACTACCCATCTGTTTAGCCCCTGAATTTACATCTCCAAAATGAGAGGGCATGTGCTGCACTTACCATATTTGCTAAATATGCACTCGGGCACAACAAAACACAGTGCCTTTCAGGTCTTGCAGGCATGCGTTATGTTAATCTGTCAAGAAATGTCTAAATACTTGCGTGTCTAGTTAGAAACAAACCCCTATTTCACAAAAACTGGGGCAACTAAAAAATGTTAGGAACTCACACAAGCCGCACAGTTTCATGCTCGCAGAATAGCAGCTATGTTCTTCTACCAAGCACATATATGACCAACTGCTTATTTCTGTCATCTGAAACTGCTTCCCCAACAAAATCTTGGCTCTTCAGTAAAACTTCCCATCATGTCAGAAAAGGAAGAAATGAAGCACCATACAACACTTCCTAGCTGCGCCATAGAACTAAGCAGTGTCCACTTTTATTTTTTTTGGTAAAGTTGTTTTTCTTTTTTAGATATGAAATGGCTGCGCTATTCCAAGTTTGACATTGTGTCCACTTCTATCTTCGTCAAGGTTGGATCGATAGTATGTATAATTAAATCGATAAATAAAAAATGAAGCTAGTGTGACTCGATGAAAATAATGCTCGGCACTTTCTGCACATAGGAAAGTACAAAACACTAGCCATGCAACAATGACTAGCATCTCACAACAAGTAGGTTTCCATGGATATTGTGTACGTTTTTATGTAGGGGTGTCTTGCACTTTTTTTGGGGGGTGAAGAGGATGCAATAGTGTGCAACAGCAAAGAAAAAAAAAATGGCAAGAGCATAGCCGAACAGGTTCCTCATCATCAGCCTGACTACACCCACTGCAGGATAAAAGGATAAAAGGCACGCGGCCAAAGGAAAGAAGAAGAAGAAAGACTATGGGGACTATGCCTTTGCGCTGAAAACTATGTCCTTAAATCTAGAATACCAACTAGCCCAACAACTTACTCTACTGAAGTTCATTTTCCTGATGACGTTACTTTCGGTTTTGGTGATGACGTCATTGGATTGACAGCTATGTGTGACCGAACGAACAAACAGCAACAGTATGAGCCATTGAAGGCTTTCGCCTTAATAGGTGCAGGGGTGGAAGCAGGCTCGAGCATTTTGGAACAGCTCAGGGAGCACTGGTAATGCCACTTTGGAGCACTCAAATTATGCTTTAGAACATGTTTCTAGGGTCACGCACTTTTAATAATTGCAATTTTTTTCCTGATATACAAGAAAATCCAATTTGATTACTTTTTATTCAATATTCAATGCTGTACTACCTATGCATGCATATCTCAACATGTAAAGATGTTTAAAGTAACACAGCTGACTAAAAGCTTTTGCCTATTCTGACTTGACAGCTTTAGACATGTCCACGCTCAAGCACCACCACTACCTTAGAATCGAAATAAACGAGCTGCACATCGCCACTCGCTATCTTCTTCATATCCTTTTTGATCCCGCAGCTGTGCTGATAAATTCCTGGGCACTGCTCTGTAGTACTTTCAGGAAGGATAGATGGCACTGAAGGGTAGCCTTTTCTTCCTTAAGCTTCTTTACTTCATGGTGGTCTCCTAGTGACTCATGTTTTCTTTTAAGTAATACTGGGGCTACACGTCGGCAACAGGCTTTCTATGCCCAACACTCTTGAAAGCATTTCTTGCAATTGACACCGTCATGGCATCACCCCCCTAATGCTTCAAGTATGCTTTTGTCTGATGTAGACTTGACAGGTTTGTTGTTAACAATGATTCTATAGTGAAGTACACACTCGTTTTCACAGCAGAACTGTTGGAACAACTCGTGTAGTTCTTTGTAACCAGAAAAGTTTCCTCAACAGCTCATGGTAGCCTGTGGCGATTGCTTCGCTCCTTGCCCTCACTTCTCTCACCACCGGCGATTCAAAAGGCTGGGAGAAGTTGCCGTCATGTGCACAAAACATGTTTCTTGCAATTAATTCCTCCCAGTCATTTGCGACTCGTTTTAGAATAACTTGAGATCAAAAGATTTCTTATGCTCGCTTTTCTAGTCTATTAAAATTTTATATATGTTAGCTAGGCCCAGCCAAGGTGCATTGTACCTCCACCACCAGTGTGCTGCCTTCGTTTAGACTATGACGGCCCCTATAGACCAGAAAACGGAGGGCAAATTGATCGCCACCATATTGAGGGCGCTGTAAGGCTATCTAGAGGTGCTGCAGCGAAATGACGGCTCTGCACTACCAAACGAGGTGGCCATGGGTATTCATAGTGCTTACGCTTTTACGTTTCTTTGAAGTTTTCACAACTTGCTGCCCACAAAATCGTCAAAAGTGCATTTCTGCCTCATGGCAAGGCTGTTCTGCACATCTCGCAATGGCAGAGGCAAGCACAGCGTCCACAAGTGGAGCAAGTGGTTCGGTTAAGTGCATAGTACCTTTCTATGCGAAAAATACTACGGTTGTGACTTTTCCACTTTGATTTGCACGCCCAATGATATGCCACATATTACCAAGACCCTTGCGGTACACAATATATTTTACCCTCGCGTGGTGTCTGCAAAAATTTGTTGCAGTCCGCACCGCACAAACAGGTGGCATGCCGCAAGTGAGTAAACACGTCTCATTTGCTCTGATTCCCTGATGTCTCCGTTGTCATTTCAGCAAGGAAGTGCCTTTTTAAGGTACTGAGCGGTAGCGTAGCGGTAGAACATCTGCCTCGCATGCAAGAGGACCGGGGTTCAAATCCCGGTGCCGCGCAATTCTCCACCGGATGAAAAAAAAAAAACAAAAATCCGCGTGTCCATGGAATTGCATAAACAGGTTTGGGGTGCGACCTGATGCCGGTGAACACCTCCGGCAACGCACTCCCTCACCAGAACAGGAGTTGGCCACCCTGGTGCAGTAATTGGCCGCAACCTCCTATGATAAGCTCCATAAAACCCCGGCCCTCAGTCACCAGCGGCTGCGGAACAACTGACCACGGCGGCGGTCAGACCTGTGACGCAGCAGGGGGTGCTAAGAAAGCCTGGCTCCGCTGTACAGGCCGCCATTGGAAACTGACCCTGGCAACGTTTAATGCTAGAACCCTAGCTAGTGAAGCTAGTTTAGCAGTGCTGTTAGAGGAGCTAGAGGGCATGAAATGGGATGTCATAGGGCTTAGTGAGGGTAGGAGGCCGAATGAGGCATATACTGTACTGAAGGATGGGCATGTACTGTGTTATCAAGGCTTACCAGAGAGGCGAAAACTAGGAGTAGGTTTCCTTGTCAATAAGTATATAGCGGGTAATATAGATGAATTCTATAGTATTAATGAGAGGGTTGCAGGCATCGTAATTAGGCTTAATAAGCGGTATAAACTGAAGGTTGTACAGGCCTATGCACCTACATGTAGTTATGATGACCAGGCAGTTGAAAGCTTCTATGAAGATGTAGAATCGGCAATGCGAAAAGTAAAGACGCAGTATACTGTACTAATGGGCGACTTCAATGCCAAGGTAGGGAAAAAACAGGCAGGAGACAAGGCAGTAGGTGACTATGGCATTGGTTCTAGGAATAGCAGGGGGGAGTTACTAGTTGAGTTTGCAGAGCGCAATAACTTACGAATCATGAATACCTTCTTCAGCAAACGGAAGAACCGGAAATGGACATGGAAAAGTCCTAACGGAGAGACTAAAAATGAAATAGACTTCATAATGTGTTCAACCCCCGCCATTATGCAAGATGTAGAGGTAATCGGGAAAGTGCGATGCAGTGACCACAGGATGGTGAGGTCCCGAATTAGCCTAAATCTGAAGAAGGAACGCAATAATGGCAGCGTTTGGGCGAGTTGGTTAGACATGTTAAACCTGGAAAGCGCATAAAAAACAACGGACAACAGCAAGAGACAGACACACGAGCGCTTACTTCCAACTGATTTTTATTTTCATGCGAGAAGCAGAATATATGTACACTATATGTACACTATATGTATGTATATATGTACCGCCTTCCTTATCAGATGGAAGAACACATAAGTTGTCTTCCTTGAGGACTTTCAATACGTTTGAAAGGGATACCATTGGCCTTGTCTTCGAACACTTCTTTAAAACCTATGTGTTCTTCCATCTGATAAGGAAGGCGGTTTTGCTGTGATGCCAAGATGCCTTTTTGATGAAAAAGTTGACAAAGCGATTGAGAATGTATTTCACAAGCAGCAAGGCATTAAGCTTTCAAAAATTAGGCTGAAGGCAAAAAAGTTGTGTACTTCGCATAATCTCACCCGTTTAGCTCAGTCCGTCGAAAATTCCAGAGGTCTAAATCTTGACATGTTTTTTTCTGCTAAAACCCATAAATTGGATCGTCCTTTAAGAATAATCGTTTCAGAAGCGGGAACGTGGCAAAAATCAGTCTCAGACTTCCTGCAAAAGAGCCTAAAACAGCTAGTTGTTGACGACCCCTTCTTAATAAAAAATTCCGATTGTGTGACTACTTTTCTTAAGCAAAGTGAAAGAAGAAGTCTCAGTGCTTTCTCTGTAGATATAAAGGATCTCTACTACTCTTTGCCCCAAAATGGTTTGCTGCAGTGCGTTGAAAGATGTATCGAGAACTCTGGTGTAATTGATTTTCAGAATTCAGTGGGTGTGAGTGTCGGCGCTTTTCTAGAACTTTTAGGAACATATCTCGATTCTACATTTGTTAGGTGGGGCGATGACCTGTTTTTACAGAAGCAAGGAATTTGTATAGGGTCCAGTGTGGCTCCCATTTTAAGTGACGTGTTTTTATCTGAATGTGACAGAAGGCTCTTTGCTCGCCTGAAAGACGTAGGGGTGTTAAATGTATTTCGTTACGTTGACGACTTTTTAATTTTGTTAGACACAACTGTAATCACCCTCGATGAGGCCGTTGGAAGTGTTTTAGATTGTTTTTCGAACTGTTTATCTCCACTTGTTGTCACACATGAGCTCCCTGATAACAATAGCATACGCTTCCTTGACATCATGTTAACATTTTTTGCAGATCATACTTGCTGGACTTATCATCCCAGAGATGGAAAATTGCCTTTACCTTTCAGCTCCGCGCATTCTAAACTCATTAAACGTAACATAGCTCGTTTAGGTTTCATAAACTGTTTGAAAAAGTCATGCCCACATTCTGTTGAAGAAAGCATCTTTTTACAGTCAAGAAAGTTGCAAGATGCTGGCTACCCATTGCACATGCTGGTGTCTGTTGCAGAAGGACTTGTTAAAACAAACAAAAGGAATGCTTACTCAAAGCAAGAGCCGGATACGACAAAAGATAAAAGAAAGTTTGCAGTCATCCCCTATAAGCACAGGTTGTCACACAACCTAAGAAAAATTGGTAACCGAGTGAATGTAAATGTTTTTTTCTCTGCCCCAAGTAAGCTGAGTGCGCTAAGTAAGCAGAGCACGTCAGAAAACAGGATGAAGTCAGGTTGCATGATCAAGCACCAAAAACCATTTGTAAAATGCACAGAAGGGGTTGTGTACAAGATGCCATTGACTTGCGGTAAATATTACATAGGCCAAACTGGTAGATGCCTAAATGAGAGATTAGGTGAACACAATTACGCTGTCGAAAACAGAAAAGGTGGGCATTTGAGCATTCATTGCCTCAAGTGCAAAAGCAAGAATTGTCGTCCTCTCTTTCATCAATGTGAAGTTCTGTATAAAAGCAAGTGTAAAACAACGCGTGAAATTGTTGAGGCAAGTGAGATAGCACGAACTGGCGATGATTGTGTAAGTGGTGCGTCGATTTTGCTGTCTGAGAAAGAGATTATCTTTTACATGTGCAGCAAGATATTTTTTCTTGTTTGAGTTTTCTTCGCATGCGCATGTGATCTGAAGTGTACATATATTCTGCTTCTCGCATGAAAATAAAAATCAGTTGGAAGTAAGGAACGCAACAGATCAGTAAGAAAGAAACCCATCAATCAATTAGCGGTGAAGGGAAGGGCAGAGAATTCAGGATCTCGCTACAGAATAGGTTTTCGGCTCTAACTGAGGATGGCGACATTACCCTAGAGGCAAGGAGCAATAATTTCAGAGATATCATTACTGAGTGCGCGGTAGAAGTAGGCAGTAGGATAGTTAGAGAGGATACCGGTAAGCTGTCTAAGGAGACGAAAGATTTGATTAAGAAACGACAGAGTATGAAAGCTTCCAATCCAACAGACCAGATCGAATTGGCCGAGATATCAAAGCAAATCAATAAGCGCAAGGTGGCCGATATAAGGAAGTATAACATGGAGAAAATTGAGCATGCTATAAAGAACGGGGGAAGCCTTAAAGCGGTAAAGAAGAAATTGGGCATAGGCAAAAACCAGATGTATGCGATAGGGGACAAGGCGGGCAACGTCATCACTAATATGGAAAAGATAGTCAAAGTAGCCGAGGAGTTCTATACAGATCTCTACAGTAGCCAAAGTAGTCAGGACCGTAATGAAATTGGCGGTAGGGAAAAACAGTCAGACGTTCCACCAGTGACGAAGGACGAGGTCAAGAAAGCACTATAAACTATGAAAAGGGGGAAATCAGCTGGAGAGGATCAGATAACTACAGATTTGCTGAAGGACGGGGGGGATA
>JAJIZL010055753.1:0-11878 GCA_023969395.1 Amblyomma maculatum | reverse complement strand
ACTCCCCGCTCCTGGCACGCAGGCCTGAGGAACGGTGAGGGCCTCCTAAATCGGTGGAAATTAAAGTTTATTCATAATCATCATCATCAATTTCTTATGCCCACTTTTCTTACAGTTCGCGTGTTCCATCGATTACAATTACATAAATATTGTGAGCGCAGCGCGTGAACTTTCACCTCTTTCATCTGTATAGATCCATCATTATCATCATCGCTGACTGTTGCTCGGAGCGTCGCGCTGTGTGTGCAAGCTGGTTCTGGAAAATAACAGACGTTTGTGCAAGTGCTGGCCTACAATATTTTAAAAGTTGCATCTGCCTTTGCCTAACTTATTTTCTGTACACCTTCTAATGGTAGGTTTAGGCAAAAATTATAAGTCACCAGATGATCTAC
The DNA here is from genome assembly GCA_023969395.1 of Amblyomma maculatum. Lineage (NCBI taxonomy): Eukaryota > Metazoa > Arthropoda > Arachnida > Ixodida > Ixodidae > Amblyomma > Amblyomma maculatum. Next base: position 11,486 of record JAJIZL010055753.1, on the reverse strand, counting down.
AACAATGTTTATTTGTCAATTTGCAGTGAAATGCAAGTGAGTTTGATTTCAGCAGTTGATTTCGTTTTGCCCCCAGGACGCGAGCAGCTGATCATCGTGGCATTGGACTACCCTCTCGATGGCGAGGCCTTCGTTATGCCTGCTCCTTGGTGGACCTCCGACGGCCTAGCTCTTTCCTCGTGCCTCATCTCCTCCACCCGTGGTTGCGCGGTGGTTGCGGCCCTCAATACAACTCTCCAGCCGTTCTTACTGCCCAGAGGAGCCACAGTTGGGTTTATTTTTGACTGCGATCCCGTTCCCCTTAACACACTTTCCGGCACACCACCGCCTGCTTCCAAGCCTCTATTTCCGACATCCTCTCCGCTCGCAGCCGCCATCAGCCCTGACCTTAAATCCGAGCAGTCCACAGCTCTGCTAGACGTCCTCTTGCGGCACCGAGAGTCTTTTGATGTGTGCGCCTCAGCGTTGAGGACGACCTCCGTTACCTCTCATCGCATAGAGACGGACGGCTCTGCTATTGTTTGACGACGGCCGTATCGGGTTTCAGCAGCAGAACGCAGTCATTAAGGAGCAAGTTGCTGACACGCTTGCTCGAAATGTCATCCGGCCATCCACGAGCTCTTGGTCCTCACCTGTGGTTCTCGTTCGAAAACAAGATGGCTCAGTCCGCTTCTGCGTGGATTGCCGGTTATTTAACAAGATCACGCGCAAGGATGTTTACCCTTTGCCTCGTATTGATGACGCATTAGACTGTCTCCAAGGCGCTGAGTATTTCTCCAGTCTCGACCTCCGCTCGGGATAGTGGCAAATTCCTATGCATGATGCAGACAAGGACAAGACTGCCTTTTCTACCCCCGACGGTCTCTACAAATTTAACGTGATGCCTTTCGGACTCTGCAACGCGCCGGCCACCTTTGAGCGCATGATTGATACCGTGCTTCGCGGCACGAAATGGAAAAAAATACCTATGTTATCTCGACGACATCATTGTCTTCTCGTCAAACTTCGCTCAGCACTTACAGCGTCTCACTGAAGTCCTCAAGTCCCTTGCCCTGGCGGGGCTTCAGCTGACTACCAAGAAATGCCACTTTGCCAGTAAGACCATCAAAGTACTCGGCCATGTCGTCAGTAAGGCAAGAATCCAGCCGGATCCCGAAAAAATTGCGGCTGTCGTTAATTTTCCTCGGTCCCAACGTCAGAAAGATCGCAGCTTCCTTGCCTTAGCCTCCTACTTCCGGCGTTTTATTCGGAACTTTTGCAACAATTGCGGCCCCGTTACACAAGCTCGTGTCTTCCCACGTGTTTTACACCTCGTCCACTGAATGTGAAGAAGCCTTCAAAGCTCTCAAGCAGGCACTCATTTCACACCTGTGCTTCACCATTTTGACGCTGATGCGCCCACCATACTTCACACAGACGCCAGTGGCCAAGGTATTGGTGCGGTTCTCTTGCAACGCAACGCCGTGTCTGAAGAGCAAGTCGTCGCATACGCCAGTCGTACGCTTACTGGAGCTGAGCGCAACTATACTATTATCAAGCAAGAGTGCCTCGCCGTTGTTTGGTCGGTTCAAAGATTTCGACCCTATTTGTATGGCCGCCACTTCACCATTGTCACAGACCATCACGCACTCTGTTGGCTGTCATCGCTGAAGAACTTATCGGGTCGACTGTGTCGCTGGGTACTACGTCTTCAATAATACACCTTCGCCATCACTTATAAATCTGGGCGAAAACACCTCGACGCTGACGCCCTCTCTCGCTGCCCATTGATACCTACTGACGCAGCCCCTCATACGGTCTCCTCTCCCTCCTGCCATCCGAGTCAGCCCTCTGCTGGCCACCTGAATGTTGCACCCATCGCTATAGCTCCACTCGAGAACAATGCTGATTTCTCGTCCCTGCAGCTGACTGACCCTTACTGCCGCACAATCATCGCTCGCCTCCGTGGAGAATCAGGTGTCCCAAACAGTCGCTTGCGCCCTCAGCTTCGTCGGTTCGGATTTCACCATGGAACACTTTACCTCGACGTTTATCACCCTACGGGTCAACGCTGGGAACCCGTTGCCCCTCGCTCCCTTCGTTTTAAAATTATGGAGGCTTATCACGATGACTTCACTGCTGGACATTTAGGCCACTTTAAAAGTTACGACCGTATCAAGAGTCGCTACTTCTGGCCTGGGCTTTCTGCCAGAGTCGCCAAATACATTTCATCATGTCCGTCTTGCCAGCATCGCAAGCGTTCAACATCTCCCCCTGCTGGCCAACTGCAACCTCTACCTTGCCCATCTGTGCCTTTTGACACGGTCGCCATTGACTTGTTTGGTCCTCTCCCTTTGACGTCAGACGGCAACCGTTTTGTTGTCACTGCAATCGACCATCTAACGCGGTACGCTGAAACCGCACCTCTTCGCTGCGGTGCCGCCTCTGAAGTCGCCGTTTTTTTCCTGCGTGCGATAGTTTTGCGTCATAGTGCTCCTCGTAATCGCATTGGTGACCGTAGAAAGACATTTCTTTCTCAAGTCTTTAAGGAAGCACTGCGCGCAGCCAACACCGTCCATAAGACTTCTTCTAGCTACCACCCTCAGATCAACGGACTCATCTAGCGGTTTCATCGCACTTTGTCCGACATGATATCCATGAATATCGCTCCTGATCACCGGAACTGGGACAACGTTTTACCTTCGTCACCTACGCCTACAATTCCGCTGTTCAACGCACTACTGGTTATAGCCCTTTCTTTTTAGTTTATGGCCGTCAACCATCGACAGTATTCGACACTACTTTCTTCTCTGCTCCCTCTACGTCTGAATCTCTGGGCGAAGACTTTGCCACTCGTATGGCCCAGTGTCGCCAACGTGCCCGTTTGAGCACTGAAGATGCTCAACAAGAACGCAAAGCCCTGTATGATCAACGCCATCGAACTCCCTCCTTTTACCCCGGTGATGAAGTTCTTCTGTGGATATCAATCCGCATTCCTGGCCTGTGTGAGAAGTTCCTCCATCGTTACATTGGCCCTTATACAGTACTCCAACAAACGTCTCCGGTGAACTATCGCGTTATTCCCTCGCACACCGTCGCAGATCGACGTCGTCGCTCCAAAGAGATTATCCACGTCTCGCGCATCAAGCCTTATGCCCGTCGTCCCTCATCCCTGTAATCAGCAACCAGGATGGCCGCTCTCTTGTCGGGGGGATTTGTGTGTGCGCAGAGCGTGAACTTTTACCTCTTTCATCTGTATAGATCCATCATCATCATCATCATCATCATCCCTGACTGCTGCTCGGAGCGTCGCGCGGTGTGTGCCATCTGGTTTTGGAAAAAGCAGACGTTTGTGCAAGTGCTGTCCCACAATATTTTAAAAGTTGCATCTGCCTTTGTCTAACTTATTTTCTGTGCACCTTCTATTGGTAGGTTTAGCCAAAAATTATAAGTCACCAGATGATCTACATCTATGTTTATTTGTCAATTTGCAGTGACATGCAAGTGAGTTTAAATAATACCTTACCAGGTAGATTAAGAGGGGGGCCTCCGCAAAGCTTCGAGGAAAACTATTAAATATTAATTAACAGGGTACTCTGACTAAGCAGGCCGTCTGCGGTTACCTGCCAAGAACACTCAATGCGCTTCATGTGTAGGTGCTTTTACCTTGTTGCCCGATTCAGTGCGTTAATTTCAGAAGCAGGTGGGGAAATATTCAGATAGATTCATACATTACGTATGACCTTGACTGCTCACTTGCAGCGTTTTGCTTTCAAATCTCGTTGGATGCATGCTAGGTTCTTTTATAAACCCGAAAACGATATCATCTTTCATTAAAACACCAGTGCCGAAACATTTGCAGTTCAGTTTACAGCAGACTTTCTTTTGTCAGAATTATATTAAGATTAACGTACATTGCATATTCTTAGGAGTAATAGTTCTGCAGTAACAGCTAATGGATTTCGTGGCTCATTAGCTACACAAAAATGTTACTTACCCACATTTATTCAAAAATATATTTCGTGCTGGTATTGATCCACAATATCCTAAACCTGTTACTTCCAGAGCAGTACGCTCCTCTTTCATCTGAAAACCTTTCTCTAACTAAGAGAGTAATTAGGTGCATGTTTAAATAGGTGTGGCTGGTCGCTATGTAATTGAAATACGGCCTTCTTGCGAACTATATGAGCGCAAGGGCGGAGAATTCAGGGTGTTGATTATTTATCTGGTATCTACAACGATGACGTCACTTAAAGCGCGCATGCTGCTGGAACCTGTTAAATAACACCTATTGCATGCCTAGTGGTTCCTGAAAAGAATCCTGGCAGATTCAGAATATATAAGCAGCAAATAAACGTGACCTGTACACATAAACTAAAATGATGCGTGCTTCCTCTTTCTTAATCTTTCTAAAATTAACTCCGCTGTCAACTACAAACTACATTCTAATCCTTGGATTCATACATGAGCATGTCACGGCGCCGTAAAAGTAAAAATGTAATAATATCTGGTTTTGCCTCCTTTTTCTCATCCCTGAGAAATTTGTAACATTGGTAATGAACAGAACAGAAGTTTGTGAAAAAAGAGGCTAAGACAATATATTTAATTTCGAAATTTATTCAGTACACACTTCAACTCGAGAAATCTGTATTTTGCAGTTTACCAAAGACAGGGCTAGTGCACTGATTTCACGCAGTCACTAGATGAAACCAAAAACTTGTGCTTCTTGCAAAGTTTTTCATATTTCTTCTCGCAGGATTTTGGCCACGATATCTGATTGTGCTTCTCCCATACGTGCATTTCACACTCTCTTTTTCCTGCAAGAAACGAAGATAAACATAGTATATAAAAACGTTGATTTATGCTAAAGACGTAGCATACTCACCGTGAGTAATTTAACACTTGTTTCTGCATTGTTCAAAATACCAGTTCTTTTTTGTCATCACTAGGTGCTTGGTGACACGCTGATAGCATATTTGTTAAAGAATAATATCTTATAATCATTACTGGGCAGCAAAGCTCCACGCTCGTATATCAGCGGAAAATAAAGGCAAATTATTAGCTGGACAGCAGTGTATGTGCTTTAATCAAAAGGAAAGCATAACTAGAAAACGCATGATAATAATATTCACATTTCACTTTACGCAAGTCCGGCCCAATAATGCTGGCCAGCTTGTTCAATGAAATAAGTACCTTATGGAGGCGAAAAGCAAGGCGCCCGTGTGCTGTGCGATGTACGAGCACGATAAAGAACCTCATGTGGTCAGAATTTCCGGAGTTCTCCACTACGCCGTCTCTCCTAGCCTGAGTCGTTTTGGAACGTTAACCTCCACAAACCAGACCAAACTAAATAAATGCTTTGCTTTCTAAAAATTCCTAAAGCAATAGGGTAAGAGTGAGAGCTAGGTGGTGATACACAATGTAGGTATACCAGCACAAAAACAGCCAGACACTCAGCGAAGAACGAGGGCCCACAAGCGCAAACTACGCTATTGTGAATTTTTTCAGAAATAGGTAATACCAGACATTGTGCAAACATAACTAATAATATTTAATTGCATGTTGACTTTACTCGCACATGACTGAGTTCGTAATTGTTTTGGAAACTAAACAATTTAGTGCACTTTTGTGTATCCATAAGCGGGGAAATTTAGAAAGAAATTGTTAATTTTATACCTTCAAGAAATACAGAATTGCCATATTGAGTATTGTCACATAGTGGCGACAGTGCCGTTGGTGACAATTCAAAATGAGAAGGCGTGAAGTTCACTGGAGCATACTGGGACTGAATTGCGCCCGCAAAAGGACTTAGCAATCTGCGGCGGCGGTGGCTACAAGCATGCTCGGTGGTTGTCAATCTACGAATGCGTGTTTCTCATAAGCACTCAACTTAGAGGCGGCGAAGAAACATCTAGATAAAACCGCAAACGGCAACAGCCTAACCTGGAACATTGTAAAAACGCGCGTGGCTGGAATACTTCGAGATACATCTCGAAGCATCTTCCGCAACAAAAGCCGCGTCTTGCGACAAAAAGCAAAGAATACATAATCGATCCGTGCGCTAGAATCACAGTGATAAGGCCGCGTGCCGGCTGCTGTTGAAAAAAAAACAATAGAGATTTTATTGATTCGCGGCAATATTGGTATCAAACCTACCGTGTTTATCTCTTCTAGTGTAGCAGCTTAATGTAGGTCGAGCGAAAGCGAGTGCTCTAGAAAATGTGCTGTGTGTAGCAATGCCAGGGAAATAGTGTCTGTTGTACTAGGCATGACTCAGTCGCCTGACACTGGTAAGATAAGCATCCATTTTGCAAATGGTCTTTAATATTCAAATGATTCATAACTGCTATAAAGATGTTTGACTGCAAACATAATTTCCGCCTTGTATTTTACTGCAAACAATAAGCTGAATGATGTAAATGTCCTTTAAGCTAATTGGACTGCCTGAATATCTACCACTTGGGCAGTGCCCATTTATGTTTTCACGGCATTATGCACATTCTTGAAGATCTCTTCACTACAAAAAAGCGGGCTCCTAATAGTGGCCAACTCCCTCCTAGTACAGAGAAATTGAAGTCAAACTCATTGCATAAATTACTCGAAACGTCATTCATGACACAACAAATGAATGCACGCATCTGTCCCCGTCCAAACCTTTCCAGCAAATGTGTTGCTCTTCTTCGGCTAAATATGTTTTTATTGTGAAGGCTTACGAGAAAGCTGTGCATGTAAAGTGCCCTAGCTACCTATCCTCCAATTTCGATCATGCTGGCAATATTCAAGTATGTAAGTGTCATATGCGATCAGAAAAATTGGCTGGTTTCCTGAATGATCGGTCTATTTTTAATAGAATTCTGAAGAAATTTTAAGCCACTTCGGTACTTTCCACAAATACTTTGCGTAGGTTGACTAAACAGTGAAGGCGTGATGTCTATGTGTGCGCCATTTCTGAATGCATCTTTGCTGTTCCCACTTTTACTGGACGGTGCTAAGATTTAAGAAGGCAACATGTTATGTTTTAATGCGACGCGCTGACTAACTGAAAACCTTTATTTTGTTCCTGTGAATTCGTTATATGTTAGTCCTCCTACATTTCCGATACAAAGCAGAGTATCCATTTGTTTCTTTCTTTATTATTTTACAATTGCGACTTTTTCTCTCATACCCTGTGTCGTATGCATGCAATGTGTGGTTTCCTGTATTCCTTCTAAGCATACCAACCAGATTTCGCAGGTATCTCAATAAAAATATAAACAGGCTCAACGCTATAGAACCCAATTTGGAGCGAAAGCTTTGGCAGCGGGGAATCGATCGCTGCGTTAAACACGCCCAGAGTTCCATGCATCGAAGTGCATTGACCTTCAATATAGAATTGGTTTACAGGAAAGCAAATGCACTGCATCTCCCGAACTTATTCTGTGGACATGCCGCAAGTGAAGGGACACGGTGGAGGTAGGTAAGCAGGCGAAGAAACACTCGTTCCTTCACTCTCGTTAACCCTTTACACGGGTCGGGGTAAAGATTGTGTCTGTTTTGGTACAGCTGAGTAATTTCTCTGAAAGTGTAGGCTGGTGTGAATTCTTCTGGTTAGGAGGGTGACGAGGTTGCCCGGTTAGAAAGTGCGCCGGCGGTAGCATCTACTGCCTCGTCTCCTCCTAGCCCCGAGTGGGCCGGAGCCCAGACTATGAAGCAGGGGGATGGACTTCCCACGTACGAGCTGTTTTGCAGTAGTCGATAGGCCAGGTCCGAGCTGTTGCTTAGTAGCCGGTAGGCCAGATACGGGACCCAGCCCTGTTGAACGTTCCTACACGCCCCTCGCGAGTTCGTTACGATTTTTTTGGAACGGTAGTGTGTTGCTGCTAACGCGATGGCGAGGAAAACTCGGGTAGCATAAACAGAACCATTCACAAAGTTGTCCTATGCATTATCTTTGTGACTGGACTGCTGCATCGACCGCATGCCGGTCTGGAGCACAACCCTGAGCGTCCACACCTCGAATGTTTTTAGAGCTCCCGTTCCAAAGCTGAATTCATTGCATCAGTACGCAGGTGCTCTTTTCGAAATCTTTATTTGCAAAACCGATGCAACATATTGACATTTTAGCCGTGGTCGTCGCATTCGAGCGAAATTCTCAGTGAAAGCGTACGTGTTATTGTGATCATATCGGGACGTGGGAAGCGGAAAAGCGTGAAAAGCGAATAGCGAAAAAGTTGCTCAAGCGATAGCACGAAGGCGATATTGAGACAGAGGAGTAAAAATATGTATATTTTTTGTAGCTAGTGCGGCCACGAAGGTGCCCAGATGAAATGCCATTATTCTGTTTTTCGGAAACTTTGACTACGGATCTTTTGTGATCTTTTCAATTTTAGTTTCATTCGCATAGCGCTGAGTAGACCAGCAGGTTTACGGAGCACTTTTTATGCCTGCTTGGAAGCTTTTCCCAGCGGAGTCATATGCAGAACGCGGTTGTGCTGAAGCGTACGCGGGCGTATCTAGGATATCGAAGTAGAGCGCGCAGATCTTATCCGCTCGGGTAGGAGCGGATCCACCGAGCTAAACTTTTTTGGTCGTGGAATGCTCCGCTAGTTTTTCTGCTGGTACTCTCAGCTCTGCTGGCCGTAAAAAAAGCTCAGCTAAATGTTTCTACGTACGTGTAGCGTACGTGTAGGCGGGGTAATGGCGGCAACAAAAGCTGGTTGCAAAGACTCAGGACATAGTCGTTTGAGCGGTACACACGTCCAGCACCAATTCAAATCACACTTTATTGCTCGCGCTTAGATTCGTGTACAAGAACGACCGCTCTTTGTGATCTTTTCAATTGTGGCTTCATATCTTATCTATAAGTATCTTTATCGTAATACAGGTAATAAATATTTTATAGTGTTTTAATTTGCCTATTGTGGCAAGTGTTTGGTACACGAAATCATGAAGAAATTAGGTTCTCGTGGAGATGCGCAGGCAGGATACGACAAGAAAGCAAGGATGTTTTCTTTTAAATTACTACGTCTTACGACTACTGCGAACTCTGACCCAGGTCAGTTTCGCTAAAGTATTCCTACATACAGCATGTGTGCTTATTGAGGAAGTGTTGTGCTGGTGTTTTTGCCAAGAGCCTGTTTGCACTGAAATTCTGCAGTTTTCTTAGTATACACTTACCTCGATTATCAAATGTTAAAATGCCGCAGTGGTGCACAGGATCCCAGTACTGCAATACGTATGGAATAGCAGCATGACCTGAAATGTGGAAATAGAAATACTGGTTGACGAATATGTGTATTCTATTATTTTAACACTTATCGTTCAAAATCGCCTAATTTCCATAAAGTAATTTGAATTCTGTGAGCATACACTTTTATAATTTTTTTTCGTAAAAGGCCTCGTGCCAAACTCGTACATTGCATATCCTTGGGCTTCACCAAAGTTGTGTTTTTTTTCTTTCATCAATCTATCACTAGTTACCCAAATACATCCTGGTTTTTTTCAAGACGTACTTGACGAAATAAGATGCATGCCTAGTACCTAACAACACTGGAGGCTGTAAGCAAATCCCCTTCATCGAACAGGGCCCGATTATTGCCTCTAAATAGAGGTCGACTGTTCTTGTTCTCTTTTTTTATTTTCAAACATTGTGGCGAGGCTAATAAATGCAGCTCTATGAACCAAGAGGTTTCTGCTGCAGGCATTACAAGCCTGAAATGTCTGTCTTTAGGGGTGAGGTGACTACTTTGGTCTTATCACGAACCCTCTGCAGAGTATGTTGCCGCATTTTTCTGCCAGATTGTGACGCTTATACTAAAGTTATAATGGTGAAAATCTTTTTATACCATGAAAGAAATCAGTATTCCTGTACAGGGTTACGTATCGGTTAAGATTACAAGTACAGCGGGGATTTGAATACGCGGCTGTGGTTCTTTTGTCACTAATCCCTCAGGGCCTCCGTAGGGTAAAGCGATGTAATGTAATTGAGTCATACATTTCATATTTTAAGGGCTTATTGCTCGACTGCCTCTATTTGCAGGTGCAGCATGAAACATGCATTTAGGCTGTCAGTGCTTCCCAGCGGGTGTTGACTAAAAGCGTCATTTCATGAACCTTTGCTAGGTGTAAGTGGTCAGAGAAATGTTAAAGAGAATATGCCTTATTAAAATAATACATCAGACCAATACCGCTTCCTGAAATTAACTGTGGCGTGTGTGCGGACCCGTATGACGGCACTTACGCGCTATAGCGGCGCCACAAATGTATACTTAATTATAGCCAACAAAGAATGTTTCGCAATATTCATCGAACTAACCACAGGTCACAGGACCAGCTGGTAGATTTGAGGATTCATCGTAATGTGCTTGGTCTCACCTGTCCTCGTTTTGCTAACACTTAGAACTGGCCGTAATGATGGACGTGGTTCTCGAGTTATATTTGCATAGAAAGTTCCTTTGTACCTGCAAAAAAATGAAATTTAGGCTCTAAACACGTCTCTCGAAAGAAATAAATGCATGGTTGTTAGGTACGCCGGGAGTGCGTTTTATAGAATTATTATTGTGGGAACTTTATTTTCACGATACTATAGGCGTTATACCGATAAACGTATAGTTGGAATGGTGGTTTTTGAGGCACGTTGCTCTTTGCATTGACCCTAGAACCACTGCATTCCTCCGATCCGGCACTGATCACCGATAAAAATCGATACTCGGCAACTTGCAACGTCAAAAAGATTATAATCTAGCATTCCAATGTGCATGTTAATTCTCCTTTCGCTTAATGACACATTCAATGCAAATACTTTGCTAACCTTAGGCACCACACGTTACTCCTTCTCCTCTATAAAAGACACCTATGTTCATGAGCGACATCTTACATTCGGCTAGTAGTAAATTCATTTTCACCTAGCGCATGCAACCAATAAAGTGTTTTTCTTCTCCGTAATTAACCTATGTGTTAAGAGACTACTCGCAATTAGTATCCAGAAATGTGGCGCAACAAACACAAGTGAAGAGACACAACACACGCGCACACTACCAACTGTAATGTGAATCTGAAAACACTTCCTCTTCACCACTCCTCTTCTTCTACACTCAAGTACATCTTCTCATCTCCCTCTTCTTTGCCAAGGGGATAGTGGCACTTTCCTCCCCGCAGAACATCAACAACTTCCAAGCATGGCAGTCACCAATTCTACACACACTTGCTTCTCCACACCTCTGATTTGCCCAGAAACTAATACCACGCTGGACAGTCACAAAGACCACCACATAGTCACATATTCACACACTAATAACCACCACCACATATGTGCAGTAGAACATGTCCATCCACAACACATAACTTGTGAAGTCCGTATGTATTGAAAAACTATAATCTGCCAACATGTCCATCCAAAAAACATCACTTGTGAAGTCCCTATGTATTGAACAAACTGTAACCTGCCAACACGTCTACGAAGCAACGAAGTCCATGTACTTGAGGGAAAAAGAATCTTTAAACTACCATGGCCACAATACGTGAGAGGT
>JAJIZL010055749.1:0-12709 GCA_023969395.1 Amblyomma maculatum | reverse complement strand
AGAAGAGCGAGAACAGAAATACAGGTATCACGCCACAACACATTCTCCCGAGTACGAGCGCCGTGACACGAAAATGATCCTTTAGGCTGTCTGATAGGCATTATAGTTACATGTATTAAAGGTTAAGTAATGTTTGTTTCAAAACGGAATGCCTGCTTTTATCACGCAAAGCGAACGTCAAAAAGGGAGCCTTAATATTTGAAGGCGAAGAAAACAGGTGCTTGACGGCTCCACAGGCATCCAGTTTTGATACTTTTCGGATTTGGCAATCAAAGATATGCTCTTAGCATGTCCGCGTGGTTTCTTTTTTGACCTGCTTTGATTTATAAGTGCGGAGCAGCAGGGGATGTCCAAGTTCACCTCGCCAGAAAGTCACGCTTCGGCAAGCGCTTCCCTAATTGAAAATTCTGGTATGATATTTATGCGGACTGGGTGCATCGGTTTATTGTGCACGATAAACCGGCATGAAATTAGGTGGAGCTGTCCTACCGGCTGGCTTCGTATTACTCGCTGGACCTAGTTGCTTGGAGAGAAAAGGAAGGCTAGAAAAAGTTGCAAGATTTAAAATAAAACAGAACCTTAAAAATTAATTAAAAAAAAAAAATCGGTCTACACCGAAGAGGATCTGAAATCGGGCCGTTGGGATCTTGATCCGAGTGCCATAACCATTGTTCAACTATGCTTTTTTTTTTCATTTATTGTCTTGCTTTGGCTCAGATTACATCAGCACAACATTCCGAATAAAATTGAGCATGCAAAGTACAATGGATACTCAATGTTTATACTCAGGCGTTGAAATTGACCTAATCGCGCAGTGTCCCAAGCGGGGTTATACCTTTGAGGGCCATTCGGAAGATTCCGCGGTCAATTTCGGAGTTGCTACTGACCCCCCCAATCCGTGCACACTCGAAAATAAATCTGAGCAGTTCTGGCACTTTTATCGCAGTGATAACCTGCCATCCTTGAGCACCACACAGAGTGAAGGCCCATGAGCATTATTATTAAATGAAGTGGCACCCAATCCTCGTTATCTGGTCTTAAATGAAGAATTCCGTGCGCGTCTAATAGTAGCTACTCAGTTTACGATATCACTTTTTGCGCCTCCACTGTACAAGATCATAATGTGCTAAGGCTCTAGGAATACCATGTCGCACAGATCACGCTACATTTTTTTTTTTTTTATTATTATTCACTTCATTGAAATAGTCTTTCGAAAAATGCGCAGTAATAAACCTAACACTACCTACAATTGTAGTCGCAATTGTACAATATCTTTGTAGTAGTAAAATATTCCTCCCAAAACCTCTTTGGTAGATCGTAATGAACTCCGGAAGGAAGCGCCGTAGTCTCACTTGGCACACAGTGTGCAAAAAAGGGGACTGTGACATAGTGAAAAACAGAGAGGTGCCCCAGTCCTATAGGTCCCCTTCTTTTGCAAGCAATGCTGTAATGGCGGCTAGTTGATTTTCCATCATCATGTAGGCGCGCTGAACTTTAACTCGAGACAATTCACTAACACAAGACAAGACTGCTACGTGTGCGATTTTACCTTCCAGAACAGGTTCGTCCTGCTGCACCGCTCCCATTCGTATGAGGACCCGTATGAGGACGGCAAAAATCCCGTGTTCTCCTAATGGTGAGCTATGCCATATCTGCATTACATACCAGATTTCGCTCATAAAAAGAAATTTTGCAGATGGCACCTCTGGAAAAAAATCAACATGTTTGTCCCCTTCCATTTCTCAACTCTCTCCCGCACTTTTTTAGTATAACTCCTTGTCTTCGCAACACCCATCGAGCTGGACGTGCTTGCCCGGGGCTGTCGCCCAAGGCATGTGCACATACGTGAAATGGTAAGGTGCGATGGTTACTCTCTAAGCCAGAGCCCAAGGCTCTTTGACCAGTTAACCCCGCTACGGGTGACCGCTGAACTTTCGGGCATATTTGAGAGCCTCACTTACACTCCCCTGGTCAGCTGTAAAAACCGCAATGCCAACTTTATGGTCAGGTTAAACTCGTTGATACTACTGTTTTTCACTATTTTCATGCACAGACTGGCAGTACTATCAGGCAGCACAAACAGCCTAAAATCTTAAGAAAATTAATCTTGGGTGCTTACAAGTGCTCACGTACCTCAGAAAATATTCCTGAGGTACGTGAACGACTGCTTTTGTGTCCTAGACCGGAAGCACATGACCCACGACCCTTTTTCTAGACCACCTTAACGGCATTGAACCCTCAATCAAGTTTACAGTTCAGGAAGAAACAAATGGCTGTCTTCCGTTCCTCGACACCATGATTACCCGTACTCCGCCTGGCCTCGCATTTCACGTCTACCGGAAACCTACGCATTCTGGAAGGTACCTTCAGTTTAATTCAGTGCACCCCGTCAATCACAAGCGGTCAGTGGTTGAATCCCTGATCAACCGTGCCAGAAAAGTCTGCTGCGATGACTTCGCCCTAAAGAACGAAATGAAAACAATATAATCTGACTTGCAAAGAAACGCCTATCCCCTTTCCTTCATCAGGAACACAGAAAGAAGAATGCCACCAAAGCAACCTGTTTCCGAGGAAAGCGGCAGTAAGGAAAACCCAAACAAAACGAGCTCCTGTCCCGTATGTAGCCGGAATCAGCGAGGCACTTGCGCGTATTTTCCGCAAGCACGGCGTCAACATCGCGCATGTCCCAACGAGCAAGGTGCGGACAGAGCTTGTCAACGTGAAGGATCAGCTCCCTCGTAAAAACTTTCCCGGCGTTGTATACGAAATTGACTGCGCCGATGGCTCACCACTTTATATAGGCGAAACAAAAGACTTCAGGAGACGCCTGAGAGAGCACCAGAACGATGTACGAAACGAAAAACTCAACGAATGCAATCGCCGAACATGCGAAGAAAAGTGGCCACGAGATGAACTGCGGAAGAAGCGAAGATACTGACAACAGAAAAGAATGCATCAATTCGCCAAAACCTTGAATTCCTTATCATCCAGACAGCGTCTAATGCACTAAACAGGAACGATGGAACTTTGCATCCTATATCTATGCCAAATCACTGAAAACACTTCTGAGTGCTACAAAAACACGGAGCTATCCGCCGGTTGCCTCATTGTGAACAAGGGAGCCGTAGCGTTCCCGAAACGTCTTTCGTTTTTTGACCTTGGTCAGTGACCATTAAATTTTCAAGTGCTCAGTTGTTATATACTTCAAGCGGCAGCTTATTCTGTTTGTTGTGTCAAAAATGAACCCGATTAGCACCGTCAAAGGGGCCGAAAGCTTCGTCGCTCCTCCTCGCACAGCAATCATATACAGTCGCGGACATAAGTAAACGGAGCACGGTTTTTCGTTCAAATTACAATCACGCCTTTTGTATTAGAGGCAATAAAACAATATTCGTCCAAGTGAAAGCGCATTAGCGTCTACTGCCGGTTTGCTCATACCACAAATTTCATTTATGCAACGCGTGAAAAATTTTAAATGAAATAAGGAACTCCGTTTACTTTTGTCCGCACCGGTACTTCACATTTCCTCTCGAACTCATCTGCTTGTATATCTGTCCTAAATGAAGCTGTCGCGCAACACAGCTATTGCAAAGTCTCCCTTAAGTGGCAAATGTACCCAACGTTTTGTGCATATGTAACACCGCAGAAGTGTGAACAAGTAAGTCTATGCACAAGGCTGCATGCGTGGCGGAGATACAATCACAACGAATGAGAACTTGTGCTTTTCCACCTTGTTTATGGAGTCAATTTGGGATAGAAAAGAACTCCGCAATATATGGTGCTGCACATTGCTTAAAAGGAAACAGCGTCCAGCTGTTAGTCTACAAGGTGCAAGCACCATTATCGTATCTTGTGCTTATCAATGTCTGCATAACGAGAGGCCCCCCTGCCTGCCACTTGAGGACACGCGCTGAAAAGTAGACAGGTTCTGCCAAGCATGCCACTGCACCTCTTGGAAGAACTAGCTCATCGTTCGACTCTATTAATGCCACTGCACATTCTGGTTTTTTACCAGTTTAAGGGCAAAAGGTGGAAATAAACACGAAAATGAAGCATTCATGAAGCAGTGGTGCCGGCCAATGGTCATTTCACGAAGCCCAATGAAGGCAAATGTCAAATATAAACGTGACAATGCCAGAGAAAGAGCGCACTATACAGCGCAGACAGAAAGATGTCCAGAAAGCCTCACAGAGATTTCTGCATAAGTCTGGAAACATCGAGAGAGAGACACAGAAAACACAGACAGACAAACAGAGGTGAAACAAAAATAATAAATATATCGTCAGCAGGAATGCCATGATTAACGTACAAAAACCTACTTGCATCTAACACACGACAGAATGGCGTGTAACCCTGCATACAAGTGCTCAACACATATAACTTTCTAGCGTTATGCCTTCACTGGATTACAGATGCTGTTTGAGTTTATAAATGACACACAGATAAGTTACAAATGGTTATTTAATATTCAGGTGTCTTCAGGCGAAACCACACTGGCGCGTACATTTACAGTAAATGCTTACGTAGAGGCCCAGATTTCTTGAAGAAGGTTCGATCCTCCACTAGTTGGCCAAAATACTAAAAATGTTCGCTGCAATACACCTGCAACATGGGGATACTCCAACAGCAAAATGACAAACTGACAAACTGTTCAACATGTGTCTCTAAGTACACAAAATCCAATGAGAATAATCAGTCCAAAACATCAAAGTCGCAACAAACGGACTGTTAAGCGCATAGGTGGCATTGAGGGAAAAAGCATTGCCAGTTTACGTTGTTTTATAAGTGTAATCCCAAAGGGCAACCGCAATCTCAAACAGTTCATAAGTGCGCATGGCCGGAATATTTTTAATCGCTGTCAAACAGGCCAGGCCAGCGTAGTCATGAAAAGCTTTTCCTTGTATTGACAAAACTTTTCAGTAGCTTGCTTATTATGTGTAATAATGATATTGACCGTATACTTATTGCAATTCACTGCTGCTCTACCTCCTATCTTTGAACTCGTCACTTGTTATAGTGGCCGCGGCGCTGAGCACAAGAAGTCGTGGGTTGCAGCCTAAAATAAACTCTTAGCTTCTGAAAGACATTTAGCCTCCTGCGGAAAAGGACTGCAATCATCTACACATACTCGCGTGCTAGCATTTGCATTCGAGTTAAGAATTTCGAGTGCAGTTTTCTTTCCCGGAGAACTTAGAGCACACAAATCAAATATCGCAAGGTTCAGTTTTGTCATGATACTTTTGGAGAACTGGACTGCTGTTTACTTACTACTAAAATTGGTTTTTATCTCTTCAGTTGTATTGAGAGTCTATTTATTCATCACGTGATGAGACTGATGTACGGTCCTTCAGTGTATGTATAAATAAAGCAATGTAATGAGATATGAATGCACATAATCAAGACATGGAAGTGTATAGTTAGTCATGTTTGCAATTATCTCAAAATTCTATCGAGTCTGTATGCTGGCCTGGAGGCTGCAAGACATTCATGTCATACACTAAGCCAGTGTAGCCTGTACTCAACAGGTGGCAATGTTGTTCGAGCGGTTGCTCGAAGGAGACCACAACCACGTTAGCGAAATACGAGAGTGCGAGTGGTAATGCGTGTGCATGAACAAAAATATTAAGGCGAAAGCCTTTATTGCCTCATCTTTGTCATCAGCAAGTGTCACGCTTTTGCGGCGGTTCTGAATGGTCGAGACGGGATGACGTCATGGAGGTCTCGACCAATCACAGAGCACCACCACACTATGCGCGAATGCGTACCTTATATGGCAATATGCCAATCAATGATCAATTAGTGACTAAATATTGAATAATTTAATTAATAATAACCAATCAATAACCGATTGCTAATTAGTAATTAATTACTAAATATCTAATTATGTATTAAATTATAAGTAATTACTAATTAGGAAATATTCAATTACTAATCTGTAATCATTTCGTTTTTAATTCATAATTACTAAACAGTGCCGATTACGTAACTAATTAATAACTTAATGTTGCGCACCCGGTAAAATCAATTACACAGCTGTAAACGTAGAACAACTGCGAAGATACAAGGAGCGCGATCTCGTCGCTGCCAAGCAGAATTCACTGAATAAATGCACTCGAAGAATATGAGAGAGTAGTCGTTCAGTTTGCTCGTAGCAGTATTCATCGCTACATGCGCAACAGTCGCGTAGCAGAATGCAGCACTCAGGCCTTTCATCACTTTAGTCGCCAAAGTGTCCGAATTGTTTGCCTCTTACGTATGCCCGCCTTCTTCTTGGCCTTTTGACACATAGGACATTGTTGTTGTTTACCAAATAAGATATTTTTCACGTAGCGGTGGCAAGCACGGTAGCCACAAACAAAAACACTAATGTTGCACTTGAATTAACACCTTATTCGGCTGACTTGCGCCCGCAAAAGAAATAAACTCGGCGGCAGCGATAACAGCAGACGTGATCGTCGGTCGCCGAGCTGAGAATCTCCACAAGATTCGGCAGCGTTCAATTTAAAGTCTGCGATGAACCATTGAGATAACTGACCGAAAGGGCCGATAAAATTATTCAACGATGCGGAAACAGTTGGGCTTCGCTGCGACTACTCGTGATAAGTCTTTGCGCATCTGGCGAAAGTGATTAAGCCGCGTCTAGCGACAACGAGGATGAACAAGATAAGGCCGCGTGCAGGGGGCTGTTGAAAAAAAAAAAAAACATAAACGTTTGAATGGTTCGCGGCAATATGGACCAAGCACGTACACACAGGGGGACCGGCCTAGAATTGGGCAGCAGAAAGAAGCATTATATAAAGCATGCAAACTGGTCACGTTTTAAGATCTGATGATTACCTTCATATTGTTACGTGGCGACATGACAAGCGATGGAACACGGCGACACAACAGAAACAGAACGACGTGATGACATGACGATGAAATATGCTTTAATGGCCAGCGGGCCTGGCGCGAGCGCTCCGCCCCGCGCCACTGCCGGCTCCGTCATTTTCGTAGCATTACCCGGGGCCACCGAGCGATCGTCCCGATCGATTGCGACAAATCCAATGCATGACATGACGATGAACACAGACACAGGATTGGGACATGAAACGTTGGACACCACGATGAATGCGAAGATGGGAAGAATGCTTGCACCGGAGCATCAAGTCCAATCTTCACCGTTTGCCGAAAGCCAAGGCTCATGGACACGCCGAACGGCTTGGGCGGGGGTGCTGTCTTCGCTCGAGTGGCCGTGAGGTCGCTTCGTCGTGGGGTCGGTAGGGTCGGCTTTGGGCTCTTCCTGTTCGTCGTGTGTTGTAGTCAGGGCTGGGGACGAGGCTGGGGACAGCGGCTGGTCTGGTCTGAGCAAAAAGGGCTGGGACAGAGCTGAGCGGCGATCGCCACGGGTTTTCGGCAGATGGACCCGGCGTACTGTTGGCTTCGACGGTGCAAGGCGAGGATGGGGATGAACCGCACGTCCAACCAAATGTTACGTGGTGGCATGACAAGCGATGGAACACGGAGACACAACAGAAACAGAACGACGTGATGACATGACGATCAAATATGCTTTAATGGCTAGCGGGCCTGGCGCAGGCACTCCGCCCCGCGCCACTGCCCGCTTCGTCATCATCGTAGCAATATCAAATATTCTTGGAGCAGGAAATTTTCCATTCGCGGCAACTTGAGGTCTCTTTAACAAGGCTGCGCTACCGTTCAGTTCAGTTCAGTCGTTCAGTCGTGTCCGACTCTTCGTGACCCTATTGACCATGTCACGCCACGCTTTCCGGTCTCTCACCCCCACACTAAATTTCTATCATCACAGGACTGGTTTGGTACTTTCTCCTGCCTCCGGATTTTGCTGTGATAATGAATCATTAGATCATATCTTCTTGTTCTGCCACCGCTTCACCATGTTGAGAAGACGGTTTTTGGAAAAGCCATTGCAATCTCTTGGCCTTAGTATAAGTAGCGCCATATTATTATCACTTGGTGCCACCAACCTTGGCCACGGTCACAAGGTCTGTTTTTATCGCCATGCAAAATTTCTTACTGGAATCAAACCTTTTGCCTTGTTAAATTTTTTGTTTTCTTATTTCTCGTCTACAAATCCCAGAGTCAATGTCCAGTGTGCGTTATAGTTTTTCCTTTTTAGTTTCATCTACTTTACCTTTTCGTTTCGTTTCTTCTTCCCCTGCAATAGTTTTCTTTTTGGACATTTAAATATACATTGCCAATGCTCACTGCTCCGCCGTTTTCTTCTGCCTCTTCTCTCTGCTCAAGGCCTAGGCACATATGTCTTGTACTTAACCTGAAATGCAACGCAGCCGTTTATGGCGTTGTGGAACTACTGCTAATCCAAATTCTAGAAACATGTAGTCCATCTAGTCCAACGACCCAACCAGGGCTTAAAGTCAGGGGAGTCTCGGCGGTCTGAGATCCCCCCACCCTGCCACCTCCCATTAATACTTAAGAGGGGTCCGAGACCCCACGAGCTTGAAAATGTAAGGACTGTAGAATACAAAGCAGGCAACCATTCTGTTGTTCTTGTCAGCGGTGTAATCTGAAGATTTCTTCCCTATGGTTTCGATAGCTTCGCAGCTACTATTAATAAGAACCAGTACTACGTTTTCGAAAGCCAGAGATGGAGAAAAATAATGATTTCTCCCCTTTGTATAAAACGATTTACAAAACATGCAACCAGTCGCTTGCCCTCTTCATTGCTCTTTTCATCAGTTCTCGAATCACTGCAGACCTTCTTGCGATGAAGCCAGACTTTAAGCACTGAACTCAACCGACCGTGGAGTAGCCACGGCGCCACCAATCTTGGCCAGTCACAAGCTCCGTTTTTATCGCTATATGCAAAATTTCTTACGCGAATCAAATCGTTTGCCTTGTTATGTTTTCTTATATTTCTCTTCTACAAATCCCAGTGTCAATATCCCGTGTGCGTTGGCTTTTCCTTCTTTTTTTTTTTTTCGTTTACTTAACATTTTCCTTTCTTTCCTTCCCTTCTAATCATTTTAGTTCTGGACATGCATACATTGCGCATATTCGCTGCTTCGCCGTTTTCTTCTGCCTCTTTACTCGAGGCCGGCCGATGCACATGTGTCTTGTACATGACTAGAACGCAGCCATGTATGGCAGTAGAAGCCAGCCATGGCCGACCATGCGCTCTCTAACTGTCCAACTACTGTTAATCGAAATTCTACTATAACTATGTGGTCCAACGACCCCACCAACCGTGAAGTAGCCACGGGAACACGCGCCCTAAAGCGCGGTGGTTTAAGCGAGCCATCCAGAGATGGCGCTACGTGTCTCGCGCAGGGCGCGATTTCAGGCGCGCTCGTCTAACAGGTAGAGGGGTGCGGGGCTCCTCGGCCGCTTCGCGAGTGCGGCGAGTCAACAGCGCAGTAGTTCATGCGGGCTTGCGGAATGCGCTGGGTCCGCCTGGCGGTGATGTGATGTTATGTGGGCGCGATTTGAATCGCGCGTGGTGCTGTGTGGCGTGTGATAATGGATACGGCTACTTCGGCGGTGCGGTGAGATGCCCTTCGTGAAGTGGACCATCGAGCCGGTGTTCCTGAGCCGGCAGCCAATACCCCCGGATAAAAATGTCACTGACGAATTGGAGGCATGCGCGAACTCGACTTTGGTCAGGGCCCTGCGGCAACTGGCCTGCTTGGTGGCCGTTGCCGACAACATCTTCGAAGGAATCGCCGCCGAGTGCAAAGTCATCTACGAACGGAGTGTGCAACTGAAGGATAAGCTCGATCGCTGCGAGAAAAGCGTGTCTCAGCTCAACGCCAAGGCTGTCACCATACGTGAGTGCTGTTGTGGTTCGCTTCATCGCGCCCTTTTGAGACGGCGCCAAGTCGTGCGGATGCAGCCTTCGCGGTTCTGTAACAAGTGCCGTCGCGAGTCGGCCAATCGGCAGCGTTAACGTGATGTGTATGCCTGCTTCCGCTAATCGCTGGCGGTAGTCTAGGCGACTGACAGCCGACTTTCACGAGGCGGTTTAGACTCCTGCACCTCATCTGGTTATTGCTGAAGGGAGCGAAAGTGAGTTTGGCGCCGAAAGCATTGGATTTACATGTTAGCTCCGGGTGGGAATTAGTAGCTCTGTGTGTCCTCGTTGTAATCGTGCTTGGCGCGTTGTCATTTCAATGCTCCTACAGTCGAATGCTCCAACAGTGCATTAATTATACGCGTTTTCGTTCGGCAAGCATCGCCGTTTCACCAACGCGCTTTAAACGTTTGGCGCGCAGCTTGCAAGTGGCTGACGCAGCATTGTGTTTGCTCGACGCTAATCGCGGTCGGCCAGGTGGCTTGGCGCCGTACGTTGCTCCCAAACTTCAGCGATAACCGTCGTCTGCTGGGAACTCGCGCCGTCCTCGCTGCATTCAAAAACGCCGCGAACGATACGTGCGGGGCTCGAACGAAACGGCGAAACCCAACGCCTCTTTTCCGGGGTGCTCTTTTTCTCCCGCTGATGCACGTTGCGCGGCTGCCGCAACCCTCGTCGCTTGTACGGTTTTTAATCTGGAAAGAGGCTGTTTACGCAGTATACTTGTCATCTGTTGCGACTCTGTTCACATTTTTTTTTTTATTTTTCCCTCTGTCTTTAGCGCACGTTTCTTCTCTTCCGCAATCTTATCGTGCACGCGTCTGGCTGAGCTAAAGACACGGGATACGCTCCGTTTATATGCTTGCTTGGGGTCGCCTTGCTTCTGCGGCTGGGGGAAGTTGGATCGTGGGTGTCAGTAGCGTTTGCCGACTGCTGTGGGCAGAGTCTGATGAAGCGAGACGTTTTACTACGAAGTGAGGAACTGCCCGACCGCGTGCAGAAAAGGCTTCTGCTATTTGGCCCCCGCCTTTTCGCTTCTGGGAAGTTTTGCGTGGCACGCTGTTCGATCAAACGAGGCTGTGGAGTGCTTGGGTCAGGCCGTCTGGAAAGCACTCCCGCAGTGGGTTGATGAACTCGCAGGCAGTCTCTGGCGAGCAGTATTTATCGACTTCCTTTGTTCTCTCATCTCACAATGGTTATTGATATCCGGTCCGGTGAGAAGAAGGAGAGCCCATTTAATGATGTTCTAGGCCATCTTACCGCACGCTTGTAGTCTACTGACTGGTAGACTACTGCTGCCATTCGGGACCTGCGGTAACCGTGCTTCTTTCGGATTCGTTTCCTGTGGTTTGCGGACCCGTTATTAAGTAATTTCTCTGCGTAGTGCACCGAGAGAACGAAGCGTGGTTAGCGTCTAGCTGGTATGTCCAGGTTTGTAGCTAAAAGCTTGCGCACTGTATATATTAAGGCAGTTTTCAATAGGACCGTACTTATGTTTTTGCGAATCCGAGGTCTATTTCACTAGAAGCTGAATTATTTCCGAGTAAATAGGGCGCAACAGTCACATCACTGGCCTGTTAGACCCGCTTCTTTTGTCTAAGGAGGAGGAGGGAACAACTTTATTCAACGCATTACTAAGCGTCAAAAATGTCCTGGGCTAGGGTCACCAAGGCCAACTACTAACCAAACCCGCCACGTTGGGGGAGGAGAGTGTGGAAAGCAGGGCGATTGAATTGCGACAGGGCATGAAAACATGCACTGCTCCAAGTCTGCATAGTGTTCGGAACAATTCGGGCATGCGGGGAATGTCTGAATCGGGATAGTAGAAACGATCTGGCAGGAGGAAGGATTGTATTTAGTTGTATGCGTCTAAGAATGCGTATTTGCGTGGTAGTGAGGGATTTATCAGGAAGAGGAAGTGTACGAAGAGTTTCCCTAATGTTGTCATAGTGAATGTTGATTTCTTTTTTGTAGTGAAGAGTAGTGTCCCACGTGGGTGGATAAGGACAGGGTATCCCAGGCGCCCGGTGTTGAAGTTCGCGGGCGAAGCGATGCACCGTACCTCATTGCCTGGGATTCCAGCGTGACCAAGAATCCATCTGAGTGTGACAGTGTTGGGACGTAGTTTGGTGAGAGCTCTGTGCAGATCATCCTGCAGTTCTTCAGGAATGCGACCCGTACGAATGGCGCGTATAGCCTGTATTGAATCAGTGTATATGGTATATCCTGAAAGGTTAGGGGGTGCTTGTGCAGGGTCTTGAATCCACTACCACTGGTCAGAACCGACTTCAGGAACGGGGCTGATTGCTCAGTTTTCCACAGGTTTTGTGATTTGATCATTGCTAAATTCAGCCTCAATATACGCAGGTCATTGGTTCCATTCTGAACAAAGCCTACCTTTCAACACATTTCCCTTGAATGACGAGTGTGCAGCAGGCGAAATTTGTCAGTTCAAGTTGCTCGTGTTCTACGGCATTTTCGTTCCGGCATTGGCAGAGCGCGAGGCTGCTACGCTATTTCGTCATTCGTTGAAAGAAAAAGCGTTGACAGCCGAATACCCGTAACGATGGCTGCTGGAATCGTGCTGCATTGTTTGTTTCTCGGTAAGAGGTAAGAATGGCGAAAGAGAAGTCTTGAGTTGAACGAATTGGGTAATGAAAGGTGCAAGGAGGCTACGCTCGCGAATGGAAAAGTGAGTCGAATGCATACGGACACTTTACTGAAGGACAAGAAGTTTGTCATTGTAAGCTTTGGGTGAAAGTTTCTACTTTTTTTTTTCTTTCCGGTACCTGATGCGATGGTGCGCGTTTCTGACGAACACTGCCGGCCGGTCTGTTTGTGAAGGCGACGCTGGTCGGTCGGATTCGGAGTGCCAGCCAT
>JAJIZL010055625.1:0-17863 GCA_023969395.1 Amblyomma maculatum | reverse complement strand
TTGCTCGCGACCGTACACAGACGAACAGCATCTAATCAGCCCTCGGGAATTTCTGAAAAGCTCGTTGTTAGTCGTGTGGCACGACGACCATTGCATAGACGAGAAACTAAATGGTAGTATTTTGCGGGAAGGGAGTTATAAGGAGTTACTAGTTACCCATGTGACACATTTAGGTGCCTCGGCATCTAAGAGGTCTGGAAGGTTGCCCATTCTCCCACCTCAAGTGAGCAACCCGATTAGCCGCTCCTCCCAATCACACAACCCGTCGATGAACGGGGGCTCGGCCATGTCCCTTGCCAACTACTATCTGCCACGTTCCTTCACTATTCAAAGTGCTCTGTCTGAATGGCAAAACAGAGGCTCGGCGGTCACTTATATGTGATCATGCGACCTCGCGACGTCATGAATTAAGGTCAAATATCAAGGTTATGGGTAAACGCAGATGTCACTGCGGTTTGGCTGAATATTTGGCCTTGGGCTTGGGTGAACGTCAAATAACAGGCATCATTCAAAACAGTTCTTGTGGTCAGTAGCTAGATATATCGCTGTAAAGCTCTGCCGGCTGAAGGCAATACATATTCCGTGAGCGCGCATCACCTCCTCCGTAGGCGATGAACATCATGGGAAACTGGGTCGCGTTGGCGCTCCCGGCCGTCATGACGAACAGCGTAGCCAACTTATGCGCCCGGCTCTGGTAGGAGCGGCGGCAGTGAGTCGGAGGTGGCGGCGACTGTAAGAGGAAGAAGTGCACACGGCTACTATAGACGGTAACGGCAATGTTTCTAGCCTAATAGCTGCAGGGTAGTATGGTCCCCACTCTAGGCACTGGTCATCCGCCAACCTCAACCAGTGCAAACGCCTGACGATTCATTCCGACCAAACCACATCATGCACGCCTTGAAAAAACGAACACTTGCAACCAAAAGTTACTAGCCTATTGTTATGAATGCGATTCACGGAAAACTCACCTTTTTAGCGCTGCCTTTGTCAGCCATGGCAAGGTAAAAAGCGAGCCTTGGGAGAGAACCACACGGGACGCAGCCAGGCCTACGATCTTTCTTCTTCATAAGCTAGGCACGGGCGCGCGTGGATGGTAGCCCTGTTACCTCGGCGCTGCGATCGCGGAACTGTGCGAGAAAGAGAGATAGAGAGTTATTTTTATGCAGAACATGCGTGAAATATTCGCATTATCGGCAGCTTCCACAGTCCAGGAAGCTGTGGACCCGAGCCATCTAACTAGTTTGGTCCACCAGACTACGCTGATCACTCAGGCTGTGGTTTCATAGATCTGTTAGATATCTGATAGTTATGGTACCATGTGGCGCCTTGCATACCCACACCATATGTTGCAGTATATTTGGCACATTACAGAATGTGCATTCATATCTGTAGGTGGTGGGCGAGATCATTTGCAGTAAGTAGGCGTGGACGTCACTGTTGAATCGCATTTTTCGGAGGGTGATTGTTTATCTGGTTAGAGAAAGAAATTAAATAAAAAACGGATAGGTCTCGGCGGTGGCAGAGACCCTGGCCTGCTACTCCACACTGGGAAAGGAGGAAAAGAAAAGGAATTAGAGAGTTAAGATGCGAATGGAGGGTGATGATGCCATAGTGCAGTGAAATTCATCGTTGTGATCCGAGTCATTGAGGATACCTCGCAACCGCTTGGCGACACTAATCTCGCGTAGCATGGGCACATGTCTTTCATACCATTTGTTACTGTATGCACACCGGTACAGTTTCAGAGGAAAGCTCTGTATTTTCGTTGCAGGCACAAAAGCATAAAACACACACCATGACCTACATTATTATGTGCCGGCACAAGAGCATAAACAAGTAAACCGCGCATTGCACAAGAAAAATGTTAATGCACATGAAAGGCATGTCTTCCACACTCACTATTTTTCACTGCACACATACCAGCACACTTGCAGACAAGAGCTCTGCACTTCAATATGCCGACACAAACGCGTAAACGCGGGCACCACTGCATCAAAACAAAATTTCTAACACGCATCCACATGCTCGATAAGAAACGCGTATGCACATGGGGTATTCCCTGTATACAGTGTCCTCACGCACAGCACATGCAAGTGTAACAGGCGGGAACCTAGACCCATTTCATCTAAAAACTCGAATACAGCCATTATCGCACACCAGCTATCAGTCTCGCCCTAAGTTTTCTCGCGACTTACAGCCGCAGTACTATGCATTATCAACAATACAGCTTGCAGCCGCTATGGTCAGTGCTGATTTCTCTGAAAGAAGTATAGACACCAATTTATAATGATATTTTTCTTCCTGTTAATGATACTTAAGACATTTCTGTATGGGGATCATCATGCAGGTTTTTTTGTTGTTTTTTTTTGCATACGACTGCTAAATAATTCTTAATTAAATTCTCTTTTCTCACCAGTTTCAAAGATGGATGTGACGTCACAATCAAGTCCTGGTCACGCACGGTATGAAAAAGACAGATATAATCGCTGATTCATCAATTGTTATTCCTGTTCTTGAGGCAGGCTGGCTTCAGCGTTGAAGTGAATTCAAAAGATATAGGAACGGTTATACCGTTATACCGCCTTTTTTTTAAGCTTCACGGGAACTAGACTTGACTTCGTCGTCATAGTCATCGATCGGCTGTTGAAACCGAAACAGGTGGGAAAAGATATTCGATTATACATTATTCAGCGGTCGTCGGCGTACATCACGCGGTGATCCGTGTACAGTAATACCTTACGCGTCATTACAAAGAATAAAACACGAAACCGAAAAATCTCGTGTGTTGTAGTGAGTAAATTACTTCAAATTACCAAGTGAAGCAGCTATAACTCCGAATGGTCGTTGCTATCACTACCTACATTAACGTTATGAGGCCACAAATTGTTGGTCTGGGAGAGTTTCTGGCACGTGCACCTTAGCTGTTTTCGGTCCCTTTTCGAACGAGTGGAGCCACACCGCGATTCAAACAAGAATGACCAACCTGCTGAACTTGACGGATTCATACGTCTCTGTTTACTCCTTCAACGAAAAGCGCACGTTATGAAAAGCGGCTCTGTTATGAGTCGTGAACTCATAACAGAGTAACTGGCGAAAGGCCGAAGTTCACGCATGGACACATGTGTGCCCTCGAGTGCGACGCATGTGAACGAGACGTGGTGAAAGCGTGTAATACATTTCGCCAAACCGGCGAAACGGACAAAGATTTCATGGGCACAGCTTTTACGAACTAAGCGAATGTGAGTATACACGCATTGCGCCCGAGCACAGGACAAAGCCACTAACTACATGATGTGCATCTTGCATTGATTACACCTTTGCACGACACGTCGACGTCACCAGTACGATCTGTGCCTTACATCAGTATACCATATGCTGGTGCTGCCCTGTGTCACAGCACACAGCACACGTGTGATTAAAAGTTCCGTTAAAAGCTGTACTTTATTTGTGGGAACAAAACATTGGTCAGCATGCATGGGATTCCTGCAGTGGAATAATAATGTGCAGCATGGATTAGACCGTTATGTTATTTTCAGATCCAGCTGAAGTGCACAAAAAAAGTACATACTTGATGAGCTTATTCCCCCTCATAACTCCTTTTGTCAGGGAGAGTACTTGCGGGAGAGTACTGTGATGCAAGGGAGAGTGCTTGGTCACAGAGGTGGTGCCATACAGCGACCCCTTGCTTATGTGCACTGCGTTTGTCAACAGTGCAAAGAACAACTACAACAATGCCTAAGGATTTTCACGTAGCGGGGTTAGTACGACATTTGCCTTTTATGCAGGCCTTTTGGCAGCCAAGACAAAAACTTTTATACTCCTGTTACAGATTAAGCAGATTAAGGGTCCCTTTCAACGAATGACATATTCACCTTTAGTGACATTCGCGTAGTGCGACACGACGATCTTTAGTGACGCTAGCACTAGAACGCATTCGCTCCATAGTGAGCTTGGCGAACTTACTACACTTCGTCCGGCAGGCGGGTGTATAGTCTCAACAGCAGGGCATCCACATATTATTTATATATATATTTTTTAGAATTACAATGCTTTAAAATTTTCATTCTCATTTCATGAGTGCAGCCAGGTTTAGGCTTTCGCCAACTAAAGCAACAGTGCCCACACTTGAACAGCTATTCTCGCTTTCAGTGTTTGCTCTAGGCGAAGGCTTTCTCTGCTGCTGCTCTTCGATCGCTTGCGCATCACATATTTAAGACTCCATGAAGTTATTTGTGTTTAAAAAGTCGTCCGACGACACAGCAACAGTTTGATCAAGCACTGGCAGCACCGCTTTACCTCCTGCAGGTCGTCCGCGCCAAGCTAGCACCTAGGTGCAGTCCTCGGCGAAAAAGACTTCTAGAATTTGTTTTTCTTGTAAATAATATGCCCTGCAGTAAAGAAATGACAAGACTGAATATTTCTTTGGCATCGCTAATCATTATATCGGGTGACTAGTAGGAGTAATGCCTGCCACACAAGCAGATTTCTGCTTACAACGTCGTAAACGCCGCCGGTGCGGGCGACTCACCCGATCAGATTGTACGCGTAGGCAGCTAAGTCGTCGCATTGAATCACGTCTTTCTATTATTATCAAACACTAACGTTGACAATAAGGCAGTGCCACGAGTGATTGTCATATAGTACACTATATTAAGCTGGCCAGTACAAAAGCGCCGCCCGCTGATATTTCGATATGAATCAAACTAGGCCTATCGGGAGTCCACGTTTATAGATCCTTTTATTTCCGGAACTGCGCCTTCAAAAGCGGTCATGCTTTGGGCTTACGCACTCAGATGGTGCTGCGGTCGATGTTTGCGCCATGCCGGCCTGCCGCACTGCGATATAGAAACTCTGCTGGTTCCGCAGTAGCTTTGCCCATTTGCCTTGTGTTCCCTTGCTATCCAGTGATCCTGTTTATTTTCTGTGAATGTTTATGCGCCCTCGCGAGGAGTGCGCTAACTTTCAGCGGCTTTTGGTGCGTGGTCTTATGCGTTCAGTGTGGTCGGCATCGTCGTGATACCGACAACCCAGAACTCAACTCAACACTTTGAACCCTCACTCCAAGAAAAAAAAAGTAGTAAAGGGGTAGGCAGGTTAGCCCTTTTGGGGGCCAACTGCAAGGGGATAAACCCTTAGTCTCCAAAGGACAAACTGTAAGAGTAGGAACGGTTGCTCCTTGCAGTTGCTCTCCAAAAGACCAACAAGTGATCTTTGAAAATGATCCTAAAGAGAGTAATAATTACTCTCTTAAGGACTAACAATTGATCCTAGAAAATGATCCCAATGGTGGGTTCAGACGGGAAGACCGGAGCGTGGACGTTCGCTCCGGTCCAACAAGGACGAGCGCTCGTCCTTGGACTCATCTTTTCTAGCGCTTCTTTAACACGCAAGGGACATTAGATGAAGGAGGAACACAAAAGAACAGGACGGACGCTAGTCTTCAACTGTCGTTTATTGAAGCAACATGTCATATATACAATCCCAAAGTGCACATCACACATGCGTAGTAAGGGTGCCACGCTTAAGGTACGATACTTCTTTATCAGATAAATACACAGATGGAGTGCTGACACAGTTTTGGCCTTGTTTAATTATACATAGGGCTTCGACAATTTCCCTTTGTGATTGAGCCTTATTGGTTGCTAGTACGCGCGTGTTCTGAAGGATCGGTGTGCAGGGTACGGGGTTTGGGTCGCCGGGGTGTTTTTTGATTAGGCACCGTTTGCAGTGATCAGCGAGATTCCCCCCAGCTGATATCGATCCCGCAGCCAAACGATGCTCTCTCAGCCTGTCATTTAAGCATCGACCTGACTGTCCAATATAAACCTTGCCACAAGTGCTCGTCCTTGCTCGTCCTTGTTTTGCTCACTTGTCCTTGTGTCTACGAGCAAATGTTTAGCGCCGATTGCCACTAACTTTTCGCAGTGGTGCCGCCCCTGAGTGCGCGGGGCCAGTATACGCTTCCTGAAGTTTGCTTGTAGACACAAGGACAAGTGAAGAAAACCAGGAGGAGCGGTCATAGCCTTGTTCTCCTCACTTGCCTTGTCTACGCGCAAGCCCCGAATGCCGCTAGCTTTCCGCAGAAGTGCCGCCCGGGAGTGCACGGGGCTAGTAGCGCTTGATGAAAATCTTGCACATAGACACAAATTAAGGGAAGAAAACGAGGAGCACTCATCCTAGTTTTCCTCGTTTGTCCTGCCTTGTGTTGTGTCGTGGGGGGGGGGGGGGGGGGTTAGGTAGGCAGGCAGAAGGGTCTATGACGTGAGCCACCGTGGCATGAGCATTACGGAGTGCAAGCTGCCGACGTCATTCTTAGGAGTGCGGAAGCAATAACCTAGCTTCTTCGGGCTCTTCAAATAGCGGAGACAGCTCCGGGCCTGCAATGCGCTGGGTTCGCAGCTCATTTCACGACTCTTAGACCATGTTTGTGCTTTTTTCTTTTTCGGTTCTTATTTTTGTAATGTCTAAGTGCTGTACGAAAGGGGGAGAAATAGTTCTCCTGGACGGAATTTGGCAGGAAGACGAAAGAATGTGTGCGCTTCGCGTCTGGAGAACAAGTTAGTATTTGTTTACTAGCTTTACTTATAGTTTTTGCATGGACTAAAACTAGAAAGTAATTTAGAATTGAATAGCTTAGAATTGTAATGTAATTTCATTTCTTTTGGGAGGCAGTAATGAGTAATGTAATTTAATTACTTTTCTGCGACTTTCAGCAAATTAACTAGTAATGTAATTCCTTTTCAAAAGTAATTTTGCCATGTATGGTCGCGAGACATAAGCGCCAGTCTTGTCGTTTGTCTTCCTCGTCCGTTTTTCGAGCTGTTTCTACTTTTACCTAAGATGAACCACCGACTAGCCCACAGATATTGATCGATCGCAATTCTGGTCCGGGCCCGACCCAGGCTCGGCTGCCTTTCCTGTTACCCGTCCGAGCCCAGTTCGGCCTCTATGATTCAAACCCGGGCCCAGCCCGAGCTAATGATTGTAATCTACCCGACCCGCCAAAAGTGCTTAGGTCTGACGAAAAAAAATTGAGCTGAGCGCGTTTCACTAATGCAGATGCTCTTGTTACTTCAACGTTTTCCTGAAAAAAAAAAAAAAAAAAAAAACAACAACAACAAAAAAAAAAAAAATCCGGCGTTTTTAGAACAGTGCTGTTAAACTATATTCCTATACTTCTGGTAGCCTTATCCGATCGCAGTGGCTTACATTCGAGATATAGAAGTTTCCCGAAAGTATTGCAACTTTCGTACTGATATCTCTGGCAACAAACTATTAAAGAATATGTGAAGCAAATTTTGATTCAGAATACGTTTGCCACTGGAGGTCACGCAATGAGCAAAGAAGCATATAGTTGATTTTCCCCTTTGTGGCAATTTGAGGAAATATTTTGATGATGGAATCGGCGTTCATGATGTATTTATTGGTGGTTAAAACTTGAAGACATTCAGGTTACACAAGGGCAGGTAAGGCTAACTATTTATTAACGCGAAAGCGTTACTTCGCTATGTTCACGGATTTCTGTCCAAGACCGCGTCCATAGACCGTGTCCGCAGACCGCGTCCGCAAAATCTTGTCCGCAGCAGTTGCGGGTGAGAAGCTGTAGAGGTTAATGAGTAGTGTCAATCGATAGAGGCTGACGTATTGTTGCTGCATAAAAATAATTAGGCCAATAAGTTAATTAGGTAATTAATTACAGGCAAAATGTAAAATTTGTTAGCAGCAGTTGTAATTGAGAAGTGGTAGAGGTTAATGAATGGTGTCAATCGATAGAGGGTGACGTAATGCTGTGTCTGAAATAATAATTAGGCAATAAGGTGATTGATTAGAGGCAATACACGCAAAATCATGTCCGCAGCAGTTGTAATTGAGAAGTCGGAAACGTTAATGAGTGTTGTCAATCAATAGAAGGTGATGTAATGCTTGAAAAATAATTAAGCCAATAGGTTAATAAGGTAATTATAAAAAGGCAAAAAATGAAAAAGTAAAGGCAAAAATGGTTTCATTAGTGAATGGCTTGGCGCCACATTTGAATGTATCAAATACTAAAATAGTTAATTAAATCAGTCGTTTAGGGCGACGTCAAAGATGTGACGTCACGCAACTGGAAGTAGAGCCGATAAAGAAGGGCATAGAAAGGGATTGGCGCGCAATTTCAAACTACCGAAGAATAAAAAAAAGGGGCAACAAAAATGAATTATTGTGACGTCACGCAACCGGAAGTAGAGCCGAAAAAGGGCATAGGAAGGGATTGGCGCTCAATTCTAAAGTACCAATATACTACAGTACCAAGGACTAACGTAGTCAATTAAGGCAGTCAGTTAGGGTGACGTCAAGGATGTGACGTCAAGCAACCGAAAGTAGAGCCGAAAAAGAGCATAGGAAGGGATTGGCGCGCAATTTGAATGTACCGAAGACTAAAATGGGTAACAAAGAAATGAATTAATGTGACGTCACGCAACCGGAAGTAGAGCCGAAAAAAGGTATAAGATGATATTGGAGCGTAATTTGAAAGTACCAGACTAAAATGAACAAAGAAGTGAATTAATGTGACATAGAGGATGTGACGTCCCGCAACCGGAAGTAGAGCCGAAAAAGGGCACAGGAAGGAATTGGCGCGCGAAATGAAAGTACCAAAGACTAAAATGGGTAAACAAGAAGAGAAACAACTAGCTAACCCGTTAGTCACTTTCAAACCTATCTCCGCCGCGTTATTCCGTTCTCTCAACGGTGGGATGGATAGATGGAATATAGGCGCGTCCCCCTTTGAAATGGGGTGGTAGCAGTTGCTATGATGCTCATTTTTCCTCCTATATCTTAATTGTTTTAGATTGGTTAACTATACCATCATTCTATTTATTGAACTTTTCCGCTTTTAAGCCACCAGTCCTTCAATCGTTTTTTGCTAGCTTCCACTGCAGGTTCATTCACCCGGCCACTGTATCTCTAAACCCCAGAGCTTCAGGCAGTGACTGCGCCTGCATCGACTTCCGGATGGATACTATTACATTAGAGTATAATAAGGTTGTTTCTGTGGATTTACCACATATTGCACATGTCATCTTCATTGTTAAATTTCTTTTTGTAGCTGCGTGTTCTGCCCCGCCGGGGTGGTGCAGTGGTAAGAAGCCCAGTGGCCTGCGCCGCAGCGTGGGCCCTGCGAACCAGACCTCTTTGTTGGTCGGGGTCCTCGCTGTGCAGAAATAAAGGGATTTAATTGGCATACCCGCACCATGTGAAAAGCCGTAGCTATTTCTCCCCAGTGTAGGCATTCTGGCGTCTGTGTGCTGTGTGATGTCAGCGCACGTTAAAGATCCCCAGGAGGTCGAAATTACTTCGTAGCCCTCCACTACGGCTCCCCTTTCTCTCTTTCCGCTTTCACTCCCACCTTCATCCCTTCCCTTACGGCGCGGTTCAGATGTCCACATAGCAAGTGTGACAGATACTGCGCCTTTCCCTTCCTGTGAACCAATTATTAGCTGCGTGTATAAGACACCCTGATCTAGCTTCAAAACGAAGAGCACTGCCTCGAGTTATTAAAGAAAGCTTCCTTCCTGATCTGCCTTTTCCACTTTCGGTATAGTTCCACACTACTTCTTTTCCATCGAATTTATCAAATTTTTACCCTGTTTTTCACCTGTTGTTTAACGCTCATTTCTTCGTCCTTGTGATCAGCGTACTTACTGGTTAGTTTCCTAGTTGTTTTCCTCCATTGTGAGTCAACACTTTTTAGGTATAGGTATTTAAATACTTTAGCTGTCCATCTGTTAATGTCCAATTTCCTCAGGCGTTCCTCATATATTTTACTCCGAGCTTCCCGTACTTCGAAAGATGCCCAGCCCATATCTCTCTGTACCGCCTCATTTGTGGTTTTGCCGTGGGTACCCAGTGCTAATCTTCCGATGGCTGATTTATTTCTAATGTCGACTGTACAGGATTTTAGGCACAAAACCGTATTTCCGAAAGTAAGCCCGGGTACCATAATTCCTTTCCAAATACCCCTCAAAACCTCATACCTGTTGTATCCCCACAATGTCCTATGTATGCTTCATTATCCTGGCATTTCTTCGCCTTTTGCCTTAAGTGATCATGCTTTTCAATGTATGCCAATCCTTCGCTTACCCATACCCCGAGATATTTATATTCTGCTACTCTGGGTATTTCAAGACCCTGATCAGCTGAGCCGTTGAAAATCATCAGGCCAGACTTAACTGCACTAAAGCTGAAGCCTAGAGCATCCCCTTCATCTCCGCAATACGTAACTAGAGTTTGCAATTCTTCCTCTCTGCTAGCAGCACAATACCGTCTGTATAAATTAAACCGGGGAGGCACTGCTGCACTGCCTTTCTGCCTAATCTATATGACGGGTTAAAACCTAAGTTACTTTCTTGTATCCTCCATTCCAGATTTATCATATAAAGCATGAACAGCAGCGGTGATAGAGGACAACCTTGTCTTAATTCTTTGCATACCTTGACAGCTTCCGTACTTCTTATTTCTTCCCATACAATTTCTTTTTTGTTATACCGGAATATTTCCTGGAACGGTAGTGTCCCCTGAGGAGCGTCACCTGGCAACAGATAGCGGAAATATTGTAAAAATGAATAAGAGCGCATTTACAGCCTGCTGTACTCGTTGCTTCGGTGGCGCAATGGACTGGCACTACTTACCTGAGCACTGAGCGAATGAAACATGTTCAAATCCTGTAAGTGTAATAATTTTTTTATTGCAACATTAAAATAAGCTACCAAAATCATTCCTGGAGGTTGTCCTCTTTTAGGTTGCATTATGTGATACATTCTTATAGCCGCAAAATAGCGGGGAAGAGGGGGGAATAATCAATTTTTCTGATTCCCTCGACCAATAGTAAATTTGAAAAAGGAGAGGTAGGGACTTCCAACCATACTAAACAGCACTTAACTCCATTCTAAATATATGCCTTTTATCCCAGACCTGCCTTAGCATACATTTTCTGCACACACACATACGAGACAGACGTATGCGATGGAAACACTTCAAGATGTTCCGTTTACCGGCTGCTCGCAAAAAAAAAAAGTTACACAGCGGAAACACTTAATGGCCACACTTCTTCAGCTGCCTGCAGACAACCCTCTTGTGCCGCATACGTCACCCACCGCAGACCTGCTTCTTCAAAATGGGTGGCAAACACAAGCGCTTCAAACAATACGGTAACTGCAGAGAGCTGTGCGCAGAGAAGAAAGCAGCAGCAGGAAGGGTAAAAAAGCTATGGAAACCAGGCGCTTTTGCAGCGGCCCCGCTGACCACAATACAGCTGCCGCTGACCCTCCGTCGCGCGGCCCTTGAAGGTAAGTGCTTCCACAAGCTCTGTGATGGTCACGACTAGGGCCCACAAGTGGACAAAATATAAAACAAGTACTTGTGCACCCGTTCTATACAAAAGACGGAATGGCACTCCGAAAAGCGCACCTCACCAATGAGCTATTTTCTTTGAATTTGATTTCATTTTCTCGTTGCATCCCTAACAAGTGAATGGCATTATCATGTATTAAAAAGTTTGCAGTCTGACAATAGTCACAAAATGGCACTACCTTCACCTGTTAAACACATGACACATAAGCAGCAGGCATTCAGTGAAACTAGCCGTTGATTCGTAGCCCTGAGCCCAATCCAGGTCCATGATTCTAAAAGGCCCGAGCCCAGCTTGGGCCCGCAGCTTAAATCCCGTACCCGGCTTCGGCCCGGGAGTGAAGTGCTTTATACCCGAGCCGGGCAAGCCGAAGTGCGTATAGTGCTTTAGTGTGTACGCGTTTTGCAAGCTCTGCCAACCGCTTTGCCAGTGTTGCCTCTGGTTGCTTTAGCGTGTAATTCTTTCACATGCTCGTAATATCATGTCCGTTCAACGACAACTATGGCAGTGTTTGGTTTTGTGCCCATGATGTTCAAAATCTTTCCCTATCTCGTGATGCCACCCATTTAGTTTCACCTCTGCGAGTCGCCCCAGCCTTCCTTGAATCCTTTGGCTGCTTACTACAGTCATGATGGTGCTATTTTTGTTTGCGACCTTAGTGTGCGGTGGGTCTCACCACTGCTACGTTGTTCCACCCCCTGGCGAAACAGTCACTCTTATAATAGAAGTGCACTTCGTGAAAAGTCACTACACTTTCCCGTTTGACAGGGGTAGCCAGGTTTCACTCTAATAATACCATATTTACTCGCATAATGCTCAAACTTTTTTTCATGGAAGAATGATGGTAAGTTGGGGGGGTGCGATAATTATGCGGGGAAGATTTTGAGCAAATGTTTTGGAGTGCTAAAAGAAAACTTAAATAGGTGTGAATCGGGATTCTTAGGTCAGCTGTTGTAAATATAACCATAATATTACTTTCAAGCAGAACTTACCCTTGTTATAAAAGTACAGGGTCGCCAAAAGCACAAATTCCTAAAGCACTTTATTTACCGCACGCAGCCTCATCATCACTCCCCGCGTTCCGCGGTATATAATGCTCACAGCAGTGCATACAGTTCTACTTTTGATCATCATCACTCCCCGCGTTCCGTGGTATATAATGCTCACAGCAGTGCATACAGTTCTACTCTTGATCAGAGACTTGACCAGGGTCAGTGTCCATCGCCGTCTCTAGAGCATATTACACAGACCTCGTTGACGCCGAAGTGCCTGCTGGCAGCATGGTTGCTAGGCTGTAGTGCGTATACTCGAAAGCTTTCAGCTTAAAAGCAGCTGTATAACTTGCGTACCGCCCCATTGCGATGCGGCACCAAGAATATGGTAGACGGTGGAACAAAGCAAGGAATATGGACGGAACGAAGGAACAATGACGAGACACGGAAACACCTCGCAAAATGGCGACGACTATGAACATCTTGGAGGTAAGAAAAAAAAGAAAAAGATAATCACGCTATCGTCGCCTGGTAGCACGTGCACACAACGAGGCCAGCTAGGTTCAGTAGCGCTCCAAAGATGGCACTTGTTACTACTAACAGACGACTCTCGCGGTGGTAATGGAGGTGGTGCAATGATTATGCTAGGGAAAAAATCTAATTTTTTGCACCCAATCTTGGGGGTGCGAGCATTACGAGAGTGCGAGCATTATGCGAGTAAATACGGTACAATTGCAGAACATTTCTTCATTGCCTCGCCAACTTTTCATAACATTTTTTCTCTGAATGGGGCGTGCTTGCCCCCTCATAATTCAGCACATTTCATTCACTATGTTTGCTCAGTCGTGCAAATATTTTGTTGCGAAAGCAACACTACGCTAATCATCCAGCCATTTCGCATGGCACAATGTGGGCCAAACTGTGCATGCGCGAGGAGCCGCGTGACATCAGAGACAGCAGCTAGTGTGCCAAAGCTGCCGTCGAGGCCACGCACTCTGCCGGTACCGGAGAAGTGACGTCATAACCACACCGCCACCAGCTGTGCATCACTCTCTGCGTTGGTTGTGCGAAGAAGAGGTGTATGGGGTGTATATATAGATAGGAGCGCACAGCCAGAATCGACCAACTATGGAGAAGGAGAGCAGAGAAGTTAAACTCGTCCCATCCCGAGGTGGTTGCCTGGCTGGTGGCTGCCGATAATAGAAGGAATGAGAGCAAGAGGGCTCAGCGTGCTACCACAAGCTAATCCTAAGCGTAGCCATGCAGCTGTTGCTTCCGCAACCCAACTGGGTTTAACTGGAGTTAAACCACTGCCAATCTTTTTACACAAACTCTTTTGCTCCTGACTGTACTGCTGTTGGTTTAGAGCCATTTGCCACGCTTTTGCCCAGTACCACAGAGCACACAGTCCCTTAAGACTAATTAAATAACAAGGCAAAAAAAGTGTGTGTATGGAGCAGACTTTGACAAAAAATTTAATAATTCATTTTTTTTTCCATGCACACAAATGAAATAATCAGACATACAACACTTGGAATGCGATGGGTATGCAACATCGCAGTTTCAAACTCATTGAGCGGTTCACACCGTAAGTGATCCAATAAAAGTGGATGAGAACGTAACACTCCCAACATTTCACATGCTATAAATGTGCTGCCTGCAGTTACAATGTTGTGCAATATCTTTACATCACGTGCTGCACAAGCCTGGTCAACAGGTACATGCATGCTTTCGGTCCGATAGTGACATAGGATAGAGAGAGAGAAAAAAAAAACACGGATGCAAATTCTTAAACCCGTTCTAGCTAGCTGTCACAGCTTCAACACAGTTATCGCACCCGATTTGTGCCTTGCTGGCAACAAAAATTAAAACAAGTCTTCCCAACCAACACGATGACAATTTCATGCAGTCACCAACCAAAATATGAACACAAAAGCTTGTGACAATCAAAACGACGAGAATTGTTCCAATGCTATCGCGCTCCAGTGACCATGATATGCAATGCCAGACTTAAAGTGGGACACAGATGAACTAAACAATGCTTTCTGGGAATAATGCATTAGAAGAGCTTGAGGTTCTCATAAATTCTGACACCGCAAGGCAAATGAATCCCAGACAAAGGAACGGGCGAGAAAGTGGAACAATCTGGAGTGCACGGTCTCGTCTGAAATGCTAGGAAACGTGGCTCAAGAAAAATGAGAGAAACACTACAAGCAGGCTTGCAAGAGAAAGTTTAACAGATGACTACTCTGACGACCAACCGAGCACTCATTAACTGATGACAAATGACAGGTGACATTAGTATACGTAACCGCTCTTTGTCAAAAATATTTGCCAACATGGGAAAATTCAGATGGGAAAAGTCATTCTTCCGAGTAAGGCTGCTTCCCACTACTTCAAAGTTGCAAACTGCTAAAAGCAGCCTACACATGAATATACTATGGCTATCATAAAAACAAAACTAGTGAAATTCAGCATAACTGAATACTGGGCGAGTTGGCAGGCATTAAGCATTTTTGTGCAGCATTCGAAAAACGAAGACCGCGGAAGAAACTCACACCAAGCGCCTTTGCCTCGAGCTGATGCACAAAACGTAGAGGATCGAGCGACACCTATTGGTTGCTGTGTGCAGCGACAAGGTGGCCTCCGTTGGCCACCCCTGTGCGTCGCATGCACTGGCTCTTTGCTCTCATTGCTGGCTTTGTGCGTTCTCTTCGCCTTTCGCCGTTTTTATGATCTCTCGCTGCACTTTCGAAACAGTTTAGTGCATGGAAGTGTTCTGCGAACAGCGTCCTACTGGCGAAGCGCACCGTTGACGATTGCAGTGACACTTCGCTCGAGCGTCTTAACATCTGCTGCTACAACAAAACTTAGAAAGCAAGGAAATATAGAAAAAGTGGCCTTGCCTTGCCCTGTAGAGCCTATCCAGACAATATCGTAATGAACTTAAAAATGCCAACATATTTTGAAAATTCTGCAGGCCATGTACAAAGGACCCATGAGACCCATTTATGTATACAGTAAAACCTCTTTACAAAGACACTCAATGGACCAGAGAAGCCTCTCGTAGCCAAAAATTCTAAACATGTGAGGAGTCGGACTAGGCAGACCAGCATGCCTGTGTGTATAAACTTGCTTTAAAACTTGCTTAATACAGATCTAAATTTGTTCGTCTGCTTAGCTGATGATGCCAATGGTGCTAGTGCAGCCAGTTTCACAAGAGTACGTCCTTATGCAGGCAGGGGCCTTTTGTCAGAAGATTAAGGGCAGTGATTGTACAATCGGAAGGTTTCGTAAAAAATCAGAAGCCTTCTGGGCAAATCAGAAGGCTTAGCAAGCATGCTAACCTCATAATTTAAAATATCTCACCAAATAACCACTGCAAACTCTACATGCAATAAAGAATCACTTGGTTTGTTGACATACCTGCACGGCTGCACTGATTGCCACCACAAGACAGACGTGCATGGCTGTGGCTCTCTCACCCAATGCTTGCTTCCAACCAAAGTTTTTGGCAATTATCCGAGAAGCACATTTTGAAGCAGAAGGGCTCATTTTTTCAGCAATCTATCCAGAACATTCAGTTGGCACTTCTGTGAAGCCTTTCCATTCATCAAGGTGACGCCACCTTGCCAGCACAGACAAAGTATAAACTGCTCCGCTTCCCTTGCTTTCACACCAACTCCTCTCAGTCACCATGTTGCTCAGTAGAAACACTTTATGACGACTGTTTCATGCATTCTGTAGCAGACGACAAAGACTATACAACTGTCTCCCACAGAGACAAGCGCGAATGAGCTTACAGCAGCTGCTTCCGTTCCAACATGACATGTTAAGCTTAACTATTGCAGAGCAATCACCTCACACTTTGCTGACCAGCCAACCTCGTACAGCCTGTGTCAAAAGTATGTGGGTCACATAGTACTGTACCAGGCAGTCATCCAACCATGATGCAGGGCTGCTAAAGCACAGAAAGTACCGAGGTAAACCCGATCCTTTGAAACAGCATGTCATAAAAATGAGGGATGCAACAAGAAGCCGCAATGCAACCAGATTGCTCTAACAATGTGCTACGTGGCCTATGGACTAACCCCAGATTGTAACCCGTTTCCCATTGACACTGTCTTGCTCTGCCTGAATAAACAACCATTAGCTCAGAAAGGAGGGTGTGGGCCACGGGGAGGCCGTCCACCCCTCCAGTTGGGGCTCCACATCAGTCCAGCCGCGCCTCGCACTCGCCCCTGAGGCCCCACCCTGCGGGCCTGGGGCAATGCGCCACGCAGGCGCACCCGGCGGGTCCGGAGGCCGCGCTGCATCGGGAGGCCCCTCTGTGGCTGCTGCGCCACCACCGGGGATCCGCCAGCAGCGGGGGCCGCATGCACCGGCGGTGGTGAGAAGTGGACGGGGCTGGGAGCCGCCCCAGCCACGGCCGCCGCCCCTTGCGGGGACAACGCCGAGCTCGAGGTTGGCTCGGGCTCCTCCCACACGATGCGACGACGCTGTGTAGTCGCCTGCTGCTGTTGCTGCGGCTGAGAGGGCGGCCCCGAAGATGACGTTGCTGCATACAACCCAACAGACGAGATGAACATCGCACAGGAGCATAACACTTTTGAGATGTACTAATGACAGTGCAGGCATATCAAATTCAAATTAATTTCTTTCTGTCTGCCTGGCATAAACATGCACCCAGAGGAGCTGCAGAAAAAGCTGCAAGACACAGCTTGACGAAGCTGCAGCCCCGTTTCAGTTCAACAACTTAGTTGTGTTAGCAGAATAAAAAACAAAGGAGAGAAAATGAAAATTTTACGATTGTCACGTTTCACTTTTGCTAAAAAGGAACAGTGGGTAAATATTTTAGGTAGAAGATAATCCGACAAGCCAAAAAGATGTCACGCTGCTAGTGGGAGTGCAGCCTAGCGACAAAAGCCTGCATCGGCGCACCCTGTGATGGCGAGAGCCTCTTTAAATTGCAAGTTTCAGAATGAGGTGATCCTTCATTCAGAGAATCCCCACTTTGCTCAAGGGCATTTAATGAGGGAGGTGAGGATGGAAGGTGAAGCTGTTTGGTTTCTGGAGTAGAGCACACTTATTATATCTGGCACACTTATTGGGAAGTGCTTTGAATGAATAAATACAAAGTTTCACTAAGGTAGCTCAAGTAGTTTTGACATCAGACATATATACATATGCACAATTGTGATACCCAACTTGCAGAAAGCCTGGCATGACAACAAAACAAGGTAGGAGCCTGCAGTTGCTCTTAAAGTTAAGCCATAAGAATAGTTTATGCAGTGACATTCTCCAAGTCTTTTTATCAGCCTGACTTTTATTTAAAGAGACATTGCATCTATGCTTGCATAACACACTCATGTCAAAATAGTTGAAAAGTAAAAGAGTGAGACCCAACTTAAATATTATCTCTCTCTCTCTCTCTCTCTCTCTCACACACACACACACACACACACACACACACACACACACA
>JAJIZL010055517.1:0-14320 GCA_023969395.1 Amblyomma maculatum | reverse complement strand
CTGTAACGGCGGTATAGTATCCTAGGGTAATAAAAAAAGAGAGGAGCTGTAGACTATTACAGCAATGCCGGGATCAAACCACTGCCAGCAAAACAAGTTAAAGCAGATTGACTGCTTGAATAAAGACGCTAGAGGACACGGTGATGCAAAAGCGGTGTTACTGCATTCATTTGAAGCCAAGGGTTATCTCAATCCGGCCACGTGGAAATCGAGTAACAAGACCTGAGAGGAGTGATTGGCTAGAAAGGTGAAAGCTGCAGCAGTGGTATATCTCTACCGAAGGCATAAACTGATGCGAAGCAGTCTTTCGTCCAGAAGTCATCAAAGATATTTCGGTGTGGTCTGTGAAGGCATATTTCGCAGGCAGGCGGTCATTGTTAATGTACCAGGATGCAGCTATAACACTAATGTGTCTGCAATGTTTTGCGTTCTTGGTTTGTAAGGTTAAATTACAAATTTATTCTGTGCCATGTTCAAAGTGAAATAAGGCAGCCAAAAAACATTCTGAATCGGCATTGTGCTTCAAGGTATAGAAAGTTCAAGGGGTGCAGATTACAAACGTTTCTAAGGGGACTTAAGGATCATTCCATCGTTTGCCTAATTTGATGCATAGTAAATCTGTCGTTATTTCTGATGTTTGCAGTCTGCAACAATGCACCATGTGTTCGCCATAGGTATTCTAACTGGCTAACTAGCTGTCTTACCACCAAACCAACTAGAAAAAAAGGTAAAATAATGCATGCTGAATCTGCATGGAGAAATGCGAAAGCTTGAGAGTTGCTGCCACACATGGTACATTGCGAGTTAGATTACAACCGCCGTACCGTTGAACGCATCAAATTTTACAGGTGTTTTATAATTGGTTTCGTGGAAAAGAAAGGCATAGTATCTGTCCCTCGCGGAATCTTACTGACACATCTCGCCTACAACACAGCAACGCTCAGGCTTACACATTTCTTCAGGGGAGGTTTCGCAGAGCTCTCAGAACTTCTCTCTTTTACGCCTTTTATTATTTTCGTTCATTTATTTAGCTTAATTAGTGAGAAAAACACTCACTTCCGGTTGGTGTGACATCGCATCTCTTGGACTTGGATGTCGACATTAATGGTATTGCTATTTCGACATCTGATTGATTTGGCTTTTACATTTTTGGCTCTAATCAGTTAACTAATCTTCCTATTGGTATATATTTTCTCCAGTATCCTGACATCATCCTCTATCAACCGCAAATATTCGTTTAATCCTACCTCTTCTCAGAACAACACAACGACTGCAGATACGTTCTGTACACGCGACCTTGCCGACATAGCCTCGTAAGGTTGAAGATGCATGGATGGCTAGATGGACGGATAGATATACAAATATGCAGCAGATAAGTAGATAGATTGACAATACGGCACTAGCCACGTCGAAACACGGCTCTATATTGTTAGGACATTACATGTTCTTGTTTTTAGTAATCTTTTAGATGCTTAGTTGATAAAAATGAGGTAGAATAAAACCACGTAAATACGGCATGCAGGTCTACTGACGAATTCATGCAACTCCGCTAGTGTGTGCCTCGACGGGGGCATTTGTTGAAGCAGACGTTTGAGTGCACTGTGCGACACCACGTACCGCGAGCACCCACGCTTAACCCTGCGTGGAATTGCCGTTTCTGGGGAAAATGGGATCCTGGTGGCCTAGTGTTTGGACCTTTAAAGCATCTTGGTGGAGGCAAAATGCCTCTTTGGCCCACGCTTCCCATAGTCGGTACCTCCCGCCTGACCCAA
This sequence comes from Amblyomma maculatum, assembly GCA_023969395.1. Taxonomy (NCBI): domain Eukaryota; kingdom Metazoa; phylum Arthropoda; class Arachnida; order Ixodida; family Ixodidae; genus Amblyomma; species Amblyomma maculatum. The sequence continues at coordinate 12,548 of JAJIZL010055517.1, read as the reverse complement.
CCGGAGGAAAGCGGCAGTCGCCTTTTCCTTTCTGTCACCTCCTGCATCTTTCACTTTCATATCCCATTTCTCACCACTCGCCTGCATTCTCTTCCTTTCTTGTTTTTCCTTGTTTTGCATAACCTTGTGTGAATAAACACCCTGCGTTATGCCGTATTTGGTTATAGGTTGGTTGTACGGCTGGCGTCGGCAGGACTGCTTTGCAAGTTCTTGTCCCGTCCCCTCGTTGGGCTTCGTGGTGAGCGACCACCACTCTGGCCGAACAACAAACTTAGCTTATGGCTTCTTTCATCTCTAATGATCGCTCGATAAAAGGGGGCGCGCCGACGAAACTGCACAGTTCTTTTTGAAAAATATAAACCAATTCCTGCGATTGCACATTGTGCACAACGAAGATGCTGAAAAAACAGCTAGACTTATCTCGCCTTTCTTGGTGACGAAGATTCTGAGAGAAACAATAGGTCCGAGCTACAAAGTAAACAAAATCTCCCAAACGGTGACCTCCACCTAGAAACCTTGTATAACCATCAGTATGAAAAACGTTCAGCAGGTAACCAGCTTTGGACAATGCCCAGTACTAATAAGTAAACAGCGCTCACTGAACATGGTAAAAGAAGTAATTTCAGATGACGACCTTAGGTAGTGAGTGAAGGAGAGCTCCTTGACGGACTAAAAGAGCAGAATGTCCTTAACGTCTTCAGAATCAAAATCAGATGGAAGAGGGAGACACAAACCAGGCACATAGTCCTAACCTCCGAATCGAGCACACTGCCCGAAGCTGTGGAGGTGAAGTACACAAATTGAAACTGAAACCATACATACTTAACCTGCGTCGCGTCTTCAAGTGCCAAAGGTATGGCCACAGCTCGCGGACTTGCCGAGGCCAACTGACATGTGCAAAATGTGCCTCCCACTAGCATCCTGTCGAAAACTGTGGATCCGAAACACATCACTGCATCAATTTTGAATACAGTCATGCTGCTTACTCCCGAACCTGTCCAACCTGGAAACAAGAAAAAGATATCAGACTGAAAGTAAAAAAAAAAAAAAAACCTGACTTATACTGGAGCGTGTAAAAAACTCACATCGACTCAGAATCCAACTCATTCTATTCTGACGTTAAAGGGGGCGGCAATACAGCAGTCTTCGGAATCTTCGCAGGCCACACATGGTGCACATAAAACAGGGACCTCTACGTCCCAGGTGGAAGCAGCTGTGGTTGCTCCACCAGCCCCCAAAACAGGCTGTGTGAACCGCAAAGTCAGCCGGCACCAAGGTCTTTCCATTCACGGTGCGGCTTATCGCAAATGTGTCTGCATTCTGCACAATTGTCCAGCACGTCCGAGGACGTTATGGACGCCAAGAACGACGATAAACTGGGGCCGTCAACTTCATAGAGGCATCGGAGCTCCTCGGAGCAAAGTAGAAAATAAAAGACGTGATTAATCGTGGTGGAAAAAAAAACCTAGTCTCTCTACATTCCTCTGAAAATGGCGTTCCTAGTCCAATAGGACTGTACAGGACTTCTAAGTAATTTACAGCGATATAAAAGATATTCTCGTTTTATTCTCGCTTGTAGTACTCTGTCTTCAGAAAACAAATGTCGGTCCACAACATTGCAATATACTGGAAAAATATATTTTTCTGCTGCGACCGAGAGCAAGCGAGCAGGCTCTCCGGAGGTGTTGCCATAATTGCAAAAAAATGACAGCTCAGCAAATGAGCACTAACTTAACACTCGGTTTGAAGCGGTGGACGCCACCTTGCTTCCATTCAAAACATTCACAGGGTGCGGCGTGTATATAGAGCCAAACAAAAAAATAACCCTCAGTGATTTCGAAGATCTTTGGAATCAACTACCAGAACCTTATTTGGTTTCTTGGTGATTTTAATGCACTATAATTCTCTTTTGACGAAGCAAGAAAAGTGATGCAGGAGGCCAAATTATAGATTTTATTCTACCTGACGTTTGCTTATTAAACACTTATGAACCGACCTACTGCTCTCCGACCAAGGGGATATTGAATGTTTCAGATCTATTGTTTTGCTCCCTTTCTGTTTTTAATAATTTTAAATGGTGAGGTTTAGATAAACTATATAAGATGGATCACCTACCAGTGGTAATCAGCTTGTGCTTATCACCAAAAGTCATCCCGAACAAACCGTTGCGGTAAAAACTCAATTTAACCGACTGGCCGCTTTTCCGATCTGCATGAAGCTATCCTACAGAAGGTCTTTTCAGAAGAGCTCAGTGTAGATGAAATATTGGAGAGATTTACGGACTATAATAAACGCAGCACGCTTAGCTATCCCACTATCCCCAGGAGTTGTGCATCGAAATTATAAGATTTGGTATACACGAATGCCAGAATGCAAAAAATAAACAAAAACAAAATAAGGCTTGGGGAACTTTCCGCAGGCACCCAACACAAGAAAACCGCATAGCATTACAGAGGGCAAGAGCAAAGGCACGGTTTATTCATCGAAATGCTGAAAAATATTTTGGCAGAGGTGTGTGACATCAATAAGTAGCTAGATGAAGTCTAAACAATTTGGGAGCAAGCTTACAGAGTAGACGGTAGCTACTCTCTATTTTCAATCCCTCTCTTGACAGCCCCTCCTACTCAGTCAAGCACAGAACAACAGGCACACATATTAGGCATTTTTCCACAGTATCTAGTTCTTCACATTACACCAACACTTTCTTTAGGTGCAAAAATATCGCTGATAGACAAAAACTCCCCACAGATGGCAGTGTTAATGAACCTTATAACAGCTTAATCACACCGGACGAAATGCACGCAGTATTCTCTGCTGAAAAACAAACTGCACCAGGAGCTGATGAAGTGCATTATGGAATGCTGGCTCACCTATCTGAAAATGCTATTAATGCATCTTTTAAACTCTACAATAAGATATGGGTATTTGGATTGTTACCCTAAGCATGGAAAACAACCTTTATTGTTCCGTTGTTTAAACAGGGTAAACCACCAACCTCTCCCAGCAGTTATCGGCCTATGTATTTAACAAGCTGCCTCGCCAAGTATTTTGAAGGTCACTTTAAATATTGGATTAGATTTTTTACTGTACTCTCGCAAACTGCTAGAGGATCAGCAGTGCTGGTTCAAAAATCATGCTCGCCAGTTGAACATCTAGTTCGCCTCGAAAATACCGTCCGAGAGGCAATGCTGGAAATACACAAGGAAAACACTGTTTTGCTGTTTTTTGTTTGATCGTGACAAGGCATACGATACCACTTGCAGGTTTGGAAGTCTTCACGACTTAGCAGAGCTGGCCATACTTGGTAGAATGTTAAACTGCCAGAAGGATTCCATGTCTAACTGTTTTTTTTTAGGTACACCTAGATGCGACACTTTCGGGGAGCTTTGTTCAGGAGAACGGGGTAATCAGGGCTGTATTTTAGGCGCAACCCTTTTTTGTTGTGAAAATGAATTAGATTAGCGAAAAAATTCCAAATTCTGTTACCTATTAAGTTTACGTTGTTGATCTCCAGATAGCGTGTACATTAACCAGCATTTCAAGATGTCATAGACAAGTACAGAGCTACCAACATGGGCAGATAAATATGGATTCCTGTTTTCCGCTAAAAAAAAACAGCGGCAATAATGTTTTCACTGAACCGAGACATACAGACCGACCCCACTTTATACCTAAAAGAAAGTATTTTGTCTTTTAAAAATAAATATAAATTTTTAGCTGTAACTCTCGACAAAAAAATAACATTCCTACCTCACCTAAATGTCCTTAAAAAGAAAGCCTCTCACACTCCTTTGACATACTCAAATTTCTCGCACGGAAACACTAGGGATCTGACCGAACATGCCTACACGTCTTCCGCTCTGTTGTGCGCTCCAGTTAGATTACAGCTGAATTGTGCATGGTTCTGTGAGACTGTCATATCTAAAGCGATTAGACCCAATACATAACCTTGGTTTGCGTTTCCCAAATGGCGCCTACAGAACATCCCCCATTGAAAGCATCTACGTATCAACAAATGAACCACCCCTTGCAGACAGGAATATCATGCTTACATGTGCATACATACTTAAAAATAAGATCTTTGCTAAAACATCTGTTATCCCTTAGTAACAAAGCGCACTTCCAGAACTTTTCATTAACAAGCCTCAGTCAACCATGCCCTTACTACTCAGCTTTGAAGAATTATGCGAAGATTTAGGAGTACTCGACACAATTCCACATGCTGCCCAGAGGCACTCTCCGTTGCCACTCTGGTACAGCCTTCCCTCTGCATGTGACTTCACATTGACAGATTTCCAAAAAGTGCAAACACCACATCAACATCAATTGCAAGAATTCCTAACACTGCGAGAGAAGTGTTAGGACTACACCGAAATGTTTACAGATGGCTCAGAAACAGAAAATTATGTTGGATTTGCGGTTGTGCAAGACAACAGGGAGAAAGTAATAGAGCTACCGAACAATGCATCAATATTTACTGCCGAATGCTATGATGTTTATGTAGCTATAGACATAATTATTAAACAAAACTGCTAAAGGTACATAATATATAATTATCAATTCGCCTGGTTACGGCATCACATTTTAAAGTGCAGTTGAGCCTATAGTGAGAAACAGGATTCACGATGTTGAAAAAATTACAGCACAAGGCCAAACCATGATATTCTGGTGGGTTCCTAGACATGTTAGGATAGATGGAATCGAGAGAGCGCGCTCCTGCACAAGTTCGAAACAAGGGAACAAAGAAAATGCACATCCACTACAAAGATTGCATAAGGCTAATACAAAGAAGCTTGAAAGATAAATGGCTGAGTAAATGAAATAATGAAGAAAAAATAAGCTACACGCAACAAAATCCGTAATAGGACAATGGAGGTCATACATACAGAAGGAGCCTTTCAGTGAGGTGAGTTTGTGCCGTCTCCGTATTCGACACACACACATGAAGCACAATTTGTTACTCACAAAAGAGCAAGAAACTAAATGAGAATAATGTGGAGGTGAGGTCACCGTGCACCACATTTTGATTTCGTGCACACAACTTAGTTAAGAAAAAACATTTTACTACATTCTACAATGAACACATCCAATTCCACATCTGCTTAGTGTTAGGAGACAATCCACTTGTTGAAATTTCATCTGTTTCTAGTTTTCTTAATGAATTAGGGATCCTAAATAAGCTGTAATTTTCCAAACACTTCTCACTTTCACCAATAAAAGAATCTCAGCAACCTTGTGTTTGGAACATGATGGCCTTAGTTGCCTATGTGCCAAAAACCTCAACTGAACTCCACTCAACCTGCTTGTGTGCATGCATGCAACTCTGCTAGAGGACCAGAAGCTTCTTGACTGCACCATCTCTGCACAACCATAGCTGTAAATCCGCTTCTTCACAAGGCATTGTGGTCATGTGTGTCTTTTTCCAGGTATAAAAACACAGCTGCGCATGAGCAGTTCCTGGCCTCCGTGATTGGCGCAGCCGGAGCCGATCGGGAAGCCCATGCGTAGTCTATATTCGTGACAGGCGTTTGCGACATGCGGAAGAGGCTGTCGAGTGAACACATCGCCACTTCGCAAGCGGCTGCTTTCGTAAATACACTTTCAACCAGTAGAAGACGAAATTTCTACTACTTCCCAGCGGGCGCCACATCTTGGGAAAAAGGCTGATTGTTGCGTAGAATGGTTCGTCTTATGCCATTTTTCACAACTTGTCTTGCCTAAACAAAAAGTGAGTTGGCTCGGTGCACCCGAGAAAGGCTCTCGAGCATGTATGCCAGTGCTAACAGTAGTATACTTGGTGTGGGTTCATTGGTTGCACACAGTAGACAAATTCACTCGAACTCTTTTTAGCCGAGAACGAAGAAACGTGCCGAGTTCTCTGATGCACATTGTCTCTTGCTTTTCATGATCTACAGCGAATCTTGTGAAGCCTGGTAAAGGCGCTTGTATAGGTCTGTTTCTGCACAGATGTGGGCATGTTTGGTGCTGGCGCTGGTTATGTCATCCGCGTTCCTGTTCTGCCTACGGTGGAGCCCAGTCGACAGAGGGCGCAGTGACCGTCCTGACTTCTGGTTCCTCTTGTCCACTCTGAGCCGACAGAGTAAGTGACCTTTTCCCTGCCTGAGTGTTCGCATTATTTTCAGTGTCAGTACATTATCGCAAAGGAATCAGAAAGGCGCCTATGTAATAAAAAGCTTTCATGGCAAGGAAATAATAGAAGTGCACTGGAGGAATGAGATACAAATCCCGCCACACCGAACTGAACTCTGGTGATATTAAAACTGTTCATTCTAAGCTGACCTGGGAGGACAGACAATATTCGGTAAACTTTCTAACTGTAATCAAAGGATTCATTTCCGGTCCGGGCGACACGAGTCCTAATAAGTAGTGGGGAAATGTCTTATTTTAAGCACAATTTTCTTTAATAATTAAGGCCTCCTTAAGTGGTGGCGAAATGGTAGCATTTATCATGGAGCAAGAGAAGTGCTTTTTAATTAAAAGTAAATAGTGTGGCCCCCTAATGCGTTTTATGAAGCATTTTTAAGTCGTGCTACCTTACTACGGCGGCTCTAGGTATAAGAATGGAGAAGTATTATGGCACGAATGCATTCAACGGCTACATTTTGAGTTTTACAGATCAGTTTTCATTACAACATTTTTTTATGCGTGGAACAGCGCACTCTATTTATTCACATGCTGTTCCAGAACATTTTAGTGTGGGTGTTTATAGTAGCAACTAATCTTGGACCTCCCAGACCCTTGGGAAGAGGAGCACATGAGTGCTGGATACCGTGTCTTCCTGGGACCGTGGTGGCTGTTTGTGATGGTGCTGACCACGATGTACAGCGGCCGCCTAGTGGCCATCATGAGCGTCGCCGTCTTCGAACCGTGGATCAGCGACTTGGGCCGGCTGGAGGAGGCGCTGTCTCGCCGCGAGCTGTTGGTGTGCACGCACAGAAAGACCATCTTCATCGAATACATGAAGGTATATGAGCTGTTGGGGAATAAGATGGTATTTAGAAGCCCTAAATATTCTATCTTCATCTCTTCGGAGCACTGAAAACCCATGGTCAGCGCTGGCACAGTGAACTGTTAATAGGCTGAAGACATGCTAAGTACACTGTAGCTCATATATCCTTATTATAGTTATAGGGGGCATTTAAGGCTTCATTTTTAGGGTATGACGCGACAGCGCCGGCTACTACTCGGCATATAGAGTCCGGCTTTAACCAAGCTGCATCAACGTACCTGACCTATATGTGGCTGAGTGGTAACGTACGTGTCTCACTCAGAAGGTAAGGATCCTGTCAGGTTGATTCTGATACCTTCCATATGAAAAGAAAGGCCTGAGATGGCTGCTTCTGCCAAATGTCTGATATGTGGGCTTGTTAGGTCACGCAAAATATCGAACAATCAGCCTTCGGCCATGTCAGCCCCCGCTACCATCTGTTAGCGCCGCGCCCGTGGTTTCTCACTCACAACGCCGACGGTGACGCAGGAGTTTCTGACTAATGGTGCCTTTATCGCTATTGCGTTTAAACCCACGTTACGTTTCTGTATCTTTCATATAACACAGCGCGTGCCGCTAGAATTCAAATGAGTAGCACAGCAACGTGTAAGCAGATGATTTTAGAGATGCTCATTATATCTTTAGAGCTCCTTCCGTGCGCTTGCCGTCGTTGTAGTGCAGAGTGAGCGAAGCCCAGTGCATGCTGCAGGTCAAAGCCACTTGGACCCGCCTAATGTTTTTTATTTGTTTTGCTTCTCTGGCAGGAATTTAGAAGTTACAAAGACGTGTCGCGCGTAACTGTACCGCTGCCAGCACGTCTATCATGAACGGTTATGAACATGAACGTTTGAGGCTGGGCCCAATACCGACCATGGGCCGATGGTGATAGCGGGTACCCTTCAGACTCTAACATGATGTCAGGCCTTGGCGAGCGTTGGGAGGCGCTTGTATTCCGAGAGGAACGAGCTCGGACGTTACATTTACGCCTGCTACTGACCTGAATAGATAGCGAACTTTCGAAAGGGCTTGAAGAAGTACACAGCATATGCGCTGAGCGCTGCTCTTAGGCTACAGGCTGTGTTGATATACAGAGGATCCTACACATGGCAACTATAATATAAGTGAAAGTTTAAGGTTGAACTAGGGAAACAAAAGTGAAAACAAAGAAATATTATCGATGCGCCACACCCACTCCGTTTATGGAAGCGTTTAAAATTGTTTTTTGATAGAAGGATGTACACTGTTTTTGCGCTATATCTACCCAAGAACAACGGCAATACAATGGTCTGGCCGACACGCAAACAATGGCTTGATTCTTGCAAGCTAGGTAGAGTTGACTGCGTACGTAGCTAGACGATTCGCCAGCAGAGCGTGGTTGGCTACTGACCCAGCCGTCGTAGGAGTGCGGTAAGGACGGGCTGTTGAGCAAGCTAGATAATATAGCAGAAGGAACAAGTGGTTTCATATTAAATACAGGTTTCGAAGCTTATATTTCGTACCAAATATGATATGGTTGCTTTCAAACAAATCTAGTTATTGCTGCCTCCATGCGGTGGGAACTGAATAAGCGGGTGTTATGCAAATTACTTATTTCATTATATAAACGGCTTCATCTTAACGATAAAAAAGAAATACTTTCAAAACATTGTTAGAAACAAGGAATGTCGATATTGCCGCACACATGCTAGTTCTCATTTGCTGGTGGCACACCGCGCATCTTAGGGACCCGAAATAAACTGATGGCTCTGCTATAGTCATTCATCACCGCTCTTCTAATCATTCGCTTGATCAGTGCTTGGTCATTGGTAGATCATATAATTTGTAATGCAGTCAAACGGAAGCTTCGACAGTGTTGACATACTTCACTGCAGGTAGCGACCAGTGGCGTCCTGTACCAGGTGCGCCTCAATCAGCTTGGAGCCGGCAAGGGCGACACCCTGCTCGTGTCTGACCGTAAGACGGGGTTCGAGAGGACACTGCACGAGAACTTCGTTTACGTCGACTCCAGGTAGACTACTACACCCGTATGCCTGCCCTTTTTCTGAAGCGTTAAGCTACGTTTCGCTTGTCGTATTCTTTCGCAAACACAGATGGCCGATCGAAAGGCAACGTGAAGCATCCTTTCTTAAAGAGCCTGTGATTTGGGACTCATTTATATTTTAGGGTTAGCGAAACAGCATAGGCCTGCATCCTATGAATGCTACCTGGCCGATAAAATACGCTACTGCTTATCCGGTTCAGGTATCAATTACTAATAGGCAGCATGCTAGCGACAATGCGGACTTTGAGCTTGCTCACACAAAGCTGAATAAAATATTGAGGGTCATACAGCCATTACTGGAATCGAACTAAATAGTGTATTGTTGAGAAATTTCAAACTGGATTTGTCGGTTAATAGCATTCATCAGGATTTATGCACTTTCACGTGTATTCTCCCTTTGTATCGTTCTGCACTGCAAAAAGATCCTGAAGAATACGAAAGGACGGTTTTGTTCATAATGGGATGAATTTCGGTAAATGCGATATTCATGATCGTAGCGAACTTATTTTTCATGCTAGGCCTTGTGCGGTTACTGTTATAAGTTACTGTCTGTTCCCTGGTGCAGACAGTTCTTTGTTATTAAAAAAAGCGCACATTGCACTACAGACAAAAGTCAGACGATTTCTCTTAGACGCAGATTCTGCTTTCTTCACGAACCAATCTCTTGCAACTGATGACAGTGTTAATACTGCTGTGATTCTTTCGAAAGAACACAATTTATTACGCCACGTAGAACAAGAGGCCTTACTATAACCCATGATAGTATAAAGTTCCCCGCTGTCGTAAGTGTGGTCTGTTGTCTATGGCCCAGTGCTTGACAACTGAGTTCCTTGCGTTATTTTGAACTGTGGTTTTGAGAGTTTGTTTCAAGACACCAGTTAAGCTGTCGGCTACAGCCGGCGTTGTGTTTAGTACAGATGGCCGAGCCTTCATTATGCCAAAACAAACAAAAAGAAAAGCTTTTGATCCTTTTGGAAACTGTGGATAGTACGGCAGCTTGTTCGTGCTCATAGCTGTTGCAGCTGTGCCGGTGGCAAGGGACAGAGTTTGTCATCTCGAGGGCATCGTGCTTTTAGAGCCTTTGCTTTGTGCATCTCGTCCCCAGGCTTTCCCTCATGACCGGCATGGAGCTGCTGAGCGAGCCGCAGATCCGGCGCCTGCGCGTCGTGGGAGACCACTTAGGTGTCGAGTACTTCGGCTTCGTCTTCCAGAAGGGCTGCCCGCTGCGCCGAGCAGTCAATGCAAGGTGTGCCATTTGGCCGTGAACACTACATGCCCCTAAAGCATAGAGGATGTGTGGTGTGCACTGGGGGGCTATGGAGCAAGGTTTCTTGCTCCGTGGCACTGGCACTTGAATAGATTAGCTGAATCCAACACTGTCTTTTGCATGCACCTTGATCAACATCTCAATTCACTTGTCTGGAATAGATATATATCTGACTCCTCATTTGATCAATGAAACAAAAATTAAAGAGCACTGCAGAATCTACATTGGAGTAATGCGAAAGCACGGATGCTGCTGTTGGTTGCTTCTCGTTGCTTCTAGTAGCTTAATTCGCTTCATGTTTGCCTATTTTAGTCTTTGGCACTCACAAATTGTGCGCCAATCCCTTCCTATGCCCTCTTTCTCGGCTCTATCTTTCGGTTGCGAGACGTCACATCCTTGACGTCCTATCCACTATGACACCCGTTTCTCACTTTCCACTTTCACTCCCACCTTCCTCCCTACCTTTACGGCGCGGTCAGGTGTCCACAGAAAAAGTGTGACAGATACTTCGCCTTTCCTTTCCTGTGAACCAGTTATTCTAATTATTTACCTAATTTAATTTATTGACCTCATTATTTTTTCTGCAGCAACATTACGTCAGCCTCTATCGATTGACAGCACTCATTAACCTCTACCACTTCTCAATTACCCGCAGCTGCTGCAGACACGATTTTTCGGACACGGTCTGCGGACAGAAATCTGTGAACATAGCGAAGCAACGCATTCGCGTTAATAAACGACAGTAATCGCAAGGATAACAACGGTCCATTCTGCCGGGTGCACTGTTTCTGCTAACTATAAACCGGAATGACTCATTTAGGGACGCTGCTTACCGGTAGTCTTCCCTGACACTGTCAAAGAAAAGCTGACGTCGAGTGCAGAAGCGTGACTTTTTCTTTTGCAAACTATGGTAGCAACTGTGGCGACTTATAAGGCCACAACGCTGGTGGACTTGCATATCACTGCTTTGCCACCTTCTTCAGCACATATCTGATAATCATACCTGCCAAGTTATTGCATGGGGACAAGACTGAAGTAAAATAAAAATTTGTTAATTGCTTTACCACCTGCTGTACGGCGTTGTTACTTTGTTCTCCTTCAGCCTTCAACCTACTGTATTTTAGGGGTCGTTACTGTTAATGCGACACTGGGACTATTTTTTGGGATAAGATAATGTCACAGGTCACGACTGGCGTCTACTAGGCGCGTTACAGCGGGCTGTGATAATTGTATTAGACAAAAACGCTGCGCTTCACCGTAGTGCAGGTCGTCAACAAAAGCGCCTGTATAGCGTGCCAAAATGGCAACCTGAGTGGCAGTGCTACATGCGTACCTAACCAATTTACCTAATGTAGCATAGCAAAGCCCCTTTCCGCTATTACATTCACAAAAAGCTATTTCCATTGAACACCAGCAGCCACCTTTGACATGACGTGAAGCCCACCTATATCGAAATCAAGCAATGTCTGTACATCTGTGGATGCGACTGTAAGGAAAATGTGCTCTCGATATTAATGAGCGAGCATCCGCCATTGAACTGTGCACCGAACTTTAACACCCCGCCCTTTAAAACTGGGTGCCATCTCTGGCATATACACGAAATGTATTCTGAAATGTGTGAAGCTGGATGTGCATCTCCACAATATTAGATTTTACGGAAAATGATAGCGTTAGTTTTACTTTCTCTATTCATAAAATTTCGTTGGTGACGCAGCTTAACAGGCGAAATATTTAGGTAGGGTAATATGCAAGCCACCCGACGGGCTTTATTTCAATAGAAGTAGAAAAAAGAGAAGTTGTGGGGGACATTTAGCCTCCGCCTTTAAGGGTATGACGCGATACCATAGGCTACGAGCCCAGATATAAAGCCCGCTTTAGCCAACCTGCATTAACGCGCACGCAGTCTGCGTGGCCTAGGGGTAACGTATAGGCAAGGGTCCTGGCAGGTTGGTTCTGATATAACCCTCTCATATGAAAGGCGACCCCCTAGTTGGCAGCTCTTGCCAAACGTGACGTCAAGTAACCGGGCGTCTAGTGCTCAGCCATGTAAGCTGCCAGGTACCGCCTTCCAGCGCCATGCTAGTGATCTCTCGCTCACGACGCCAACGCTGTCGCCGACTCCGGATTTTCAGTGAACGGAGCCTGCCCTGCTACAAAATATGTTGAGGTTGTTGCAGGTTACAGGTAGCTTTTGGTCTTCCGTCTGAAATTGCTCCCCCGTAGTCGTGTTT
>JAJIZL010055495.1:0-22199 GCA_023969395.1 Amblyomma maculatum | reverse complement strand
CTCTTCTACTCTCGACTGTCTTACTGCGCACTCGTCTGGGGAACTACGACAGCCCAAAATTATAAGAACTTAATTTTATTGCAGAAGAAAATGCTGAGAATATTTGAAAACTTTTATGGCAAGCCCCATCTTCTCCCAACGCATCCGCTTTTTTCGCAACATTTAATAATCAAAGCAAACCAGGTCTACTGTACAAGCTCGTACAGTACATTAACAACAATAAGTTATATAAAGCTTCTGATTCAAACCCAAGTTCACAGTATTCTTTCCGCCGAATACTCAGAAGGACACCTGCCACAAGAACAAACTACGGCCGGCAACACACAGACTACCAGATACCGTTTCTGTTGAATCGTGTAGATACGCTCGTAAACTTTAACAAGCCTGTCACCAAAAAGTTTCTTAAAGCCTTATTACTCAAGCATGACATCGCAATTGCATAGTCTAATTTTTTTGTTTTGTGTTTTTTGTATCAGAGGTTACATGGGCTTTTCTTTGTTATTTGGAAGTGTTCTATACTGTATCACTAAGTTCAACAAACGGTTTTATTGATATCGTCTACAGCGGTATGTTTCATCTGTTTCATTAATTGCAGTTGGTTTATTACATAGCAATCCGCAATAAAATGCCAATCTTTTGTATTTCTTTTTCCTATCCATAGTTATTTGGAGTGACTCAGTTTCATGCAATCAAATTTCTGTATTTGCGCGTTGTGTTTATGATTCGAAGTGCTCTTTTGTATGTTTTGTATACATTTTTCAAACTGCACGCTGAACGTCATCCGGAGCGGAAGCCTTTGTCAGGCTCTGTAGCCTTTAGCTTTCGCTCCGGCTTTCTGTAATAGAAAGGAACAAAGAAAGAAAGAAAGAAAGAAAGAAAGAAAGAAAGAAAGAAAGAAAGAAAGAAAGAAAGAAAGAAAGAAAGAAAGAAAGAAAGAAAGAAAGAAAGAAAGAAAGAAAGAAAGAGTTATTTAGAAGCAGCTACTAAGAAGCCGGAAAAAAGGAAGAAGTAAGGAATAATGAAAATCCCAGAGAAAAGGACACAGATAACCGAAAGCAGGAGCCAACAGTTGGGAGAGGTATAGAGAAGGCCCAGGTGCTTATCGCCGGAGATTCTAAAATAAGCAGGTGCAAATGAGATATCTTTGAACGTTTAAAGGGTGATAAGCGAGTGTTAGTTGGAGCCTTCCCAGGGAGCACAATGAGGGCAGTGCTGAAAGAGAGTAAAAATAGGCTGTTGAAAAATTCCGCAGAGCGAAGTATGGTGATAGTAGCCGCGGGGCTAAACGACGTCCTAAATGGTGAAGCTGCAGGAGTGGTGGAAATGTTAGCTAAGGGAGTTGATATCAGGGAGATAACACAGCAAGCGCAGATAGCTGTATTCACAGTACCGGAGGTGCTAGGATTGAACGGAAAGTTGGAAAAGGGCGTGCTGAAAGTTAATCAGGACATAAGAAAGTTAATGCTGGAGAAGCGTTTCAAAGTGGTTGAGGTAAACAGGGAGGTGCATAAAGCAGGTTTTGGTACGGCATTTCAGCGAGATGGCATTCATTTTAACAGAAGGGTAGGAGCAGAGATCGGCTGGCGTCTGGCAGGCAGGGCTGTAGCTTTTTTAGGGGGTCCGCGAGGACTCCGTGCACCGAGGTAGTTAGACGTGAAGCAGCAGAAAGTGTAACAACGGAGGCTGAGCCCGAAAAATGGCAAGATGGAAGTCGAGAAAAAAAGTACAAATAAGAAATTTAACACTAGGATCAGCTACATAAACATACAAGGAGGTAGAAAAAGAGCGAAATGGCTAGAGATAGAACAGCAGTTGAAGGATGACAAAATAGGTGTGTACGCTGTTTGCGAGACTAATCTCAGGGATCTAGAACATCCGCCGTTTATAGAAGGTTACGTCTAAGAAAGGTGCAACAGAACTATAAAGGAAAGTAGGGTGGAAGGGTGGGTATGTTGATACACCAGGAAACAAATTGGCAAAGAATAAAATCATCTTGAAAAGAAAATATCTGGGTATCAGGACCAATTGCCGGCATACGGACATGGTTAGGGGTAGTTTATTTAGGAACAGGACACCAATGCAGGCAAGAAAACAAGGATCTTGTTGAATGTCTCAGTGACGATATAAGCCAGTTTGGAAACGGAGCCAATATTATTCTGCTGGGGGACATGAACGGCCACATGGATGATCTGGATGGATACACGGATTGTAACGGGAAGCTAATGCTAGATTTCTGTGAGCGACACGATCTAGTTATAGTAAATAGAGAAACAAAATGTGAAGGCCAAATCACGTGGGAATCCCGCAACAGGCAGACGACCATTGACTAATGTCTAATTTCGCAGGAAGTTTATAGCAAAGTCACAAAAATGGAAATAGACGAAGAAGGGGAGTGTAGTCTGGGAAGTTATCATAACCGTATTAGTCAGCAGATGGGGCTCTAGATGAAAAGAGAAGTGGAACTTAGACAAAACGTAACGGCAAAAGTAAACGACGATCAAATAGCGCAGATAACAACCGACATAGAGGAAGCAATAGAGAAAAGCCCCATGGAAGACTGGGATTATGAACACGTAGAACTACTAATAAGGAGGAAAATTAAGGAGGTTAAAGTAGCAAACCGCTGGAATGGAAAGAGGAAGCCACGGAGCTGGTAGAATAAGGAAATCAGGGAAGCTATTGAACAACTACGGGCTGACTCAAGGGAACACCGAGTGCCAATGAAAGCACAGGTATCTGAGGAGGAAATCGACCAAAAATGGGAATCGTATCGACAAAAGAAACTTGAGGTGCAGGCCCTCGTTCAAAGTAAAATAAGCCAGTCCACCGATCGCTGGATGGCTGATATACACGATGTCTCTAGAGGCGAAGCAAGAAAATTCTAGAACCATATAAGCTGGCTAGGAAAGAAGAATCAAAGAAAGCAGGATCGGATTCAAGATAGCAAGGGAAATTGTTTAACGGGAGATAACGCAGTGAACTACATTACATCAGTTATAGCCGAGTCATTTAAGAGCGACGATAGGGTAATCTCCACAAATCAGGAAGCAACACAAGATAGCAGAGTACAAAGCAGCTTAGAACTAACCAATCTAAACTGGAAAAAGGCAGCAAAAAATATTGCTAAAAACACATCTATAGGAATAGATGAAATTCCGATCAAGCTGCTTAATGAACTTGGTCCAAAAAGTAAGGAAACGCTGTTAAAAGCTCTGGAAACAGTCATAACGAATAAGCAAATTCCGGACAGCTGGCGGCAGAGTAAAATGAATTTGATTTACAAAGGGAAAGGAGAAAGGCACATAAAATCCTACAGGCAGATTACCATAACATCTGTTATGTACAGGTTGGTCATGCAGGCGGTGAAATTAAAGGTGCAAGCACGAGTAGAAAGTAACTTGATACTCGGAGAACTTCAGAACGGCTTTAGAAATGGTAGGCGCTTAGCTGATAGCCTGTTCGTGCTTATCCAATGCATTGAAATATCTAGAGTGGAAAATAGACCTTTGTATTTGGCCTTCCTAGACATAAACGGGTCGTACGACAACATAAACAGGGAACTCCTGTGGAACATATTACAAGAAGAAGCTATCGGTTATAAGAAGCTATCGGTTAGTTCCTACAGGAAATGGGATAACAAAGTAGAAATTACATGGGAAAGGATAAGAAGTACATCATCATCATCATCATCAGCCTGACTATACTCACTGCAGGGCGAAGGCCTCTCCCATATTTCTCCACTTAATCCGGTTCCGTCCTAGCTGCATCCACTTGACCCCTGCGAAATTCTTAACCTAATCCGCCCACCTAACTTTCTGCCGCCCCCTGCTACGCTTTCCTTCCCTTGGAATACAGTTTGTTACCTTAAGCGACCATCGGTTATCCTCTCTTCGCACTACATGTCCTGCCCATGTCCATTTCTTCTTCTTAATATCCGATAAAATGTCGGTAACTTGAGTTATTTATCTGACCCACTCTGCACGCTTTCTATCTCTTAATGTTACCCCTACCATTTTTCGTTCCATAGCCCTCTGGGTTGTCCTCAACTTAAGTAGAACTCTGTTGGTTAGCCTCCACGTTTCAGCCCCATAGGTGAGAACAGACAAGATGCAAATGTTGTATACTTTCCTCTTGAGCGATACCAGTAAGCTGCTAGTCATAATCTGCGAGTGCTTGCCAAATGCGCTCCATCCCAATCTTATTCTTCTTGTTATTTCCTTTCCATGGTCCGGATCTGCGGTCACTACCTGTCCTAAGTAGACATATTCGCTTACTACTTCCAGTACTTCGCTACCTAATGCAAACTGCTGTTTCTTCCCGAGGCTGTTCAACATTACCTTAGTCTTCTGCATATTTATTTTCAAGCCTACCTTCCTACTTTTCCTGTCTAGGTCATCAATCATTATTTGCAGTTCTTCCCCCGAGTTGCTTAGCAAGGCAATGTCATCAGCAAATCGCAGATTACTGAGGTGTTCTCCATCTACCCTTATCCCTAAATGCTCCCATTCCAAGTCTCTGAATACTTCCTTTAAACAAGCTGTGAATAGTACTGGGGAGATTGTGTCTCCTTGCCTAACTCCTTTCTTTATGGGAATTTTGTTGCTTTCTATATGCAGAACTGTGGTTGCTGTGCAGCCACTATATATATCTTCCAGCACTTTCACGTACGGCTCGTCTACCCCCTGATTTCGCAATGCCTGCATAACCGCCGAAGTTTCAACTGAGTCAAATGCTTTTTCGTAATCAATGAATGCTATGTATAAGGGCTGGTTATATTCTGAGCATTTTTCTATCACCTAGTTGATCGTATGGACATGATCGATAGTCAAGTACCGTTTCCGAAAACCTGCTTGATCCTTTGCTTGATTACAGTCTAAGATTGTCCTGATTCTATTAGCGATTACCTTAGTTAATACCTTATACGTAATACGTATAAGGCATTACGGAATATGTCAAAGTATGCCAAAGATGTCAAAGTACGGAAGATGTCAAAGTATGCAAAGGTTTAAGACAAAGCTGTCCTCAGTCACCGCTGCTGTTCATGCTTTATATGATAAACATGGAACGGAGGAAACAAGACAGTAACCCAGGTTTTAACCTGTCATATAGATTAGGTGGAAAGGCGGTAGAGCAGCGTCTCCCTGGTTTGATGTATGCAGATGATATTGTGCTGCTAGCTGAGAGTCTGGAAGAATTTCAAACTCTAGTTAAGTATTGCGGAGACAAAGGGGACGCTCTAGGCTTCCGTTTTAGCGCAGTTAAGTCGGGTCTGATGATTTTCAACGGCTCAACTGATCAGGGTCTTAAAATATAAGGCCATGAAATACCCAGAGTAGCAGAATATAAATATCTGGGGGTATGGGTAAACGAATGATTGGCATACATTGGAAAGCATGAGCAATCACTTAAGATCAAAGGGCGAAGGAATGCCGGGATAATTAAGCATAGGGCATTGTGGGGATACAACAGGTATGAGGTTTTGAGGGGTATTTGAAAAGGAATTATGGTGCCCGGACTTACTTTCGGAAATGCGGTTTTGTGCCTAAAATCAGAGGTACAGTGACATTAAAAATAAATCAGAGATCCGTTGGACCATTAGCGCTAGGTGCCCACGGCAAAACCACAAATGAGGCGGTACAGGGAGACATGGGCTGGGCATCTTTCGAAGTACGTTAAGCTCAGAGTAAAATATTGTATTGTAACGTGTGCAACAGCAGCCGCTAGGCGGCTGCTCATCGAGAGTCTCGTGCGCAGACTCGAAGTGGCCCCGTGGCGTTCGAGAAGAAGCTGAAGTCCATTGCCGTCTCTCGGTGCTCTGGACCTGCTCTCCTGTGCCTGCTAGGTCAACCTCCTATTAAAAACCAACCTTCTGGTTACGGGCCTAAACGGCTACGTGACCCTTCGGTTGGGACTCGATGAGCGGCTGCGAGAGGCCCGAGACATGTAGTTCAAGGCCTCACCTCCACCAGTGTCACGTAGCCGTTTAGGCCCGTAACCAGAAAGTTGTTTTTTATTAGGAGGTTGACCTAGCAGGCACAGGAGAGCAGGTCCAGAGCACCGAGCGACAGCAATCGACTTCAGCTTCTTCTCGAACGCCACGGGGCCACTTCTTCGAGTCCGCGCACGAGACTCTCGATGAGCAGCCGCCTAGCGGCTGCTGTGGCACACGCTACAATATGAGGAACGCCTGAGGAAATTGGACAGTAACAGATGGGCAGCTAAAGTATTTAAATACCTATACTTAAAAAGCGTTGACTCACAATGAAGAGGAAACTAACTAGTAAGTATGCTAGTCACAAGGACGGAGAAATAAAGAGCATTAAGCAACAAGTGCAAAGCACAGAAGGTAAAAATTGGATACATTCGATGGAAAAGAAACATAGTGTGCAATTATACCGAAAGTGGAAAATGCAGATCAGGAAGGGATATTTCTTTGATAACTCAAGAGGCAGTGCCCTACTTTTTGAAGCTAGATGAGGGTGCCTTAGAACAGGCAGCTACGTAAAGAAATTGAAAAATGGAGATGACGCATGTGCTGTATGTGGTAACTCCAGTGAAACAATTGACCATATTATACTCGAATGCAATGGTTTCCATCCGGAAGTTGATGTAGGCGCAGTCACTGTTCCTGAAGCTCTGGCGTTTAGAGATACCAGTGGCCGGGTGAATAAACCGGCGGTGGAAACTAGCAAAAAACGACTGGAAGATTGGTGGCTTAAAAGCAGAGAAGTGACATAATGTTACCATTGTAGAAACAAAAATTTTATAAATAGAATAATGGTTTAGTTAACCAATAGAAATCAATAATTAAGATATAGGTAGGAAAAATGAGCATGATAGCTACTGCTACCACCCCGTTGAAAAGGGGACGCTCCTATATTACATCCATCCGTCCATCCATCCATCCATAAATTCATTCATTCATTCATTCATTCATTCATTCATTCATTCATTCATTCATTCATTCATTCATAAACCTTTATTCATGAGGATGACCTGAGGCCTAGAGGGGAAGGGGGTGGGTTAGGTGAGGTTGAGGGCGCCAGACTCCGACATGAAGTCTAGCAGGGCACTAAGCTTGCGCTTGGCGTTGGTATTGGGGGCTGTCCAGTCTTCGTAACTCTGAATGGCTGGCCTTCGCGCACGCTACACATCTGCTCCATCCATCCATCCGGCCAGAAACTGACTGTAGTGTGTCATTTTCCATCCAGGTGTCGGTGCAGATTGAGTCCCTCTAGCCGATGCCCTGAGGTTTAGAGGTAACAAAGGAAGCGCGGATGAATCGGCGGTAGTTGTTAGGTAGATGTTAGCAAGAGGCGTTTGGACGATTGGTTGGTAAATAGCAAGGAGGGGACGCATGGAAACTGAATCAAAATTAAGCAAAATAAGCCATATCTAAAAGTAAAGTCGTAATTGTTGAAGAGCTATCTAAGTTAGAAAGGATAAAAAGAAAGGTTGAGCACGGGGATGACAATCGCAACCCCGTTTCAAAAGGGACCCTCTTAGGATCCATAGATGGTTTTTGCACTTCAACGTTTATCAAAATAAAGCTACGAATATATTCAATGAAATTCATTTGTCGTCACTGATGTTCAAACTCAGGCCCTCTGCATGCCCGACGCACATGCACAACATATAGGCCGCGAAGGGTCGATGGTATACGAAACGTGCTAAGTGGCACCCAATGTTACTAGGATCTAGTAACGTAGGGTGGCACCCAGTGAACGCGTTGTGTTGCGTAGCATATGTTTGTTATATGTACTGATTTTTCAATCGCGCAATGAAAACACGGTGATAACGGCACTTCGCGGCCGGTATTAAGGCGAGGGTTAAGCACCCTGCAATTTCTTTTTTCATTGTATAGTTTTTTTTTGTTTTTCTAGTTTTCTTTCATTTGTTACTTTTATATTCTCATTCTATTATTTGGCATTCTCATTCTATTATTTCCGTCATTGCCCTACAGCGTCGTTACACTAGACAAGACAAATTTCGGAAGCATTAGCCGGTTATCGACTTCAACAAAGTATCTCAGTGTCAATTATCCCCATCGAGGAAGAACTCAAAGCTCTAGAATCCAGCGGCGTATATGGCGAGACGGTCAGTATGCTTATACACAAGAGTGCCAATGCAATAGGTTACTAAAGAGTCACCAATAGTGACACCATGAAGGAGGAGAGCCTGATACGACTCGTGCACTCCTTCGATGGGGGCGAAACGAATAGGCGTCCGTGTGCTGTGTGATGTCAGCGCAGGTTAAAGATCCCCAGGTGGTCGAAATTACTCCGTAGCCCTCCACTACAGCTCCTCTTTCACTCTTTTAACTTTCACTCCCACCTTCCTCCCTTCCCTTACGGCACGGTTGCGGTGTCCACAGAAAACAAGTGAGACATTGCGCGGCCAAGAGATAACAGCGACTAACTGATGCCGCTGACGCCGCTAGCGAGTGAAGAGAACGTGACTCAGCATTTTGGCTTGGGATGCACGCACCGTGATCCGCTGATGCCGATAAAGCGCTTCGGCAATCGGAGAACACCTTCGCCGTCACGTAGGAAGAGGAAAGGGGCAAGGGTACACGAAGCGGCGAACGGTGGCGGCAGGAGCGCGCACTGCCTCGGCTGCGGAGCAGGTTACGAGGGACAACGCCGACGGCGACGTTGACGCGAAACGCAGGAACAGGCACCAAAGTGCTGCGCTCTAAAAACATAGCTGGGGTTTAGTGTGATTAAACCCGGTAGGTTGCGTAAGCAAAGCTGACGCAGCTTCTCTTTCTGTTGTTTCTCCTTCTTCTGCGGTGTGGCGTGGCTACCGCCCGGGTTTACCCGACGGACCTGCCCGCACAATCCTCCAGATGACCCGAATTCCGTGCCAACAATTTAGGGGTGGGGAGGCTGCCCTATCCAGCTCTGGACTAGAAGCCCAACGGGCCCTCATGACACAAGCGCGGATAGCAGAGGCAGCCGCTGGAGTCCCGGACTAAGGACCCCACCTACACGCACCCCTCCCTTAAATCTACTCAATAAAGGTTTTTACTCACTCACTCAAGAGGGTTTGAAGAGGGGCCCCATCTGCGGTCGCTCTATAGGTCAAACGTGGCTACGGCCGGGTTTACGCGACAAACCTGGCGTAGTATTGCTTACGCAATAAAAAGGTCGAAATAGAGTAGTGAGAAGCGCACACGGCTGAGACACGGAAGAACGGTGGTTCGTGTCCCGGCGTAGACATCACTTCATGAGGGCACGTTGTGGTTGCATGCTCTGTCCACAGCTCCTTGCGACATATCCTGCACATGCGACTAATGAGCGAATACAGGCTTTTGCATTAAGATTCAGTGCAGCCAGGTCACTAGCGTGACTGTTGGAAGCCACAATATTTTTGGATCCAGTATGCTCGAGCAAGAAATATGTCAAAGAAGGAGAAAAGGCAAATCACGGGTAATTAGGCCTTAATTTATTGTGTTAAAGCATAGCACACCGTAAAGTTGAACAGGTTACAGTGCACCCTTCAGTTACTCTCGGTTTTACTATTAGAAATTAAGGCCGGAACATAAGCTGAAAGAAAACATATAGGCGAGAGCCAATTGAAATAAACCAGATCTCACTGTTTCTTTTACACAAATCTCAGAGAGTTAAGAGTGTATGTGCTCTTTTTGATCTGATTCTAGGTTAGTGGAAAGGTTCAACGAAAGTCAACTTAAGTTAGTCATTAATACATTTCGTAATATGCTCTGATTTGGTGAGAGTAACGAAATACTGCGTACTCTCTTTTGTGAACTGGGTATTAGTTTCGTTTTAGTGCAGCTCCAATTATCAAGTATTTAGTTCGAAAACAGAGCCGTTATAGAGTCCTGCCGGCGGGCACAGTGTGCATCGGATGTGTCACGACTTTCGTGCAATAGGAGACAGCAACCAGTGACATCAAAGAAACCATTGGAGGTTTTGTGGTGTTTATAACGTGAAATATAACTGCAATTGAAAAATCACTGAATAAAAGGTAGAAGAAAAATAACCAACATGTCACCGTGAGGATCCGAAGCCGCGACTTTGAAATTAAAGCTTTTACATTCGTAGGTACTTATGTAGCGAGTAACCTGTTTTGTGTTCACCAGCATCACTCTAACTCGTCTACAAGGGCGGATAGCGTTAGCCCGACTGTGAGGGGATATCATGGTCTAGCACCGAGAATGGGAGCTATGCGTCAACCCTCTTACTCTCTCTGCGGCACCAAGGCTGCCGGAATAAAAACGCTGGGTTAGGTATAATCAGCAAAGCAGTTCAGTGAAATAAGTGGCTCACTATGAGAAACATGTGAAGAAGCAAACCACTGGCAATAAGCAAATTATAAGACATTTTTTAGCATTTACGATTGCACTCCAAGTACAGTATACGAGCAACATAAGTACTTAGTAAAGTTAAAAATGAACAGCCGTCATAGCAGATCACTTAGAATAATGCCGTACACTGTAAAATATTTTTGTTGAATAATATAGAAATTTTCTGTTCTGCTGTTTTCTGTTTTTTAATTTTTCTGTGATATTAGTTTTTTCTGTTTACAACTGACAGTAAATTTTTGTAAACTGACAAAATTTTTTTGTTAT
Source organism: Amblyomma maculatum (assembly GCA_023969395.1). Classification (NCBI taxonomy): domain Eukaryota; kingdom Metazoa; phylum Arthropoda; class Arachnida; order Ixodida; family Ixodidae; genus Amblyomma; species Amblyomma maculatum. The sequence goes on along the minus strand of JAJIZL010055495.1, from coordinate 11,605 downwards.
ACGGCGTTTTTTGTTTTTTATTTGTGTTGTTTTTTTCTGGCGCAGTGAAAATAATTGCGTAAATATATATTTTTTTACTCGTCTTTCATTTAACGTTTTCTGTCTGTAACAACAATAAAATTGCGTTAAGTTTCAATTTCTTCAATGAACACCATTTTAAGGCAAACGCCTTGTCAACTATATTTCACGAATATATCCGGCGCTGGCAAAACTCGATGGCACCCATATGGTTGGCCTCGCAACAGCCGTTGCCTAGCCACCGAAAAGAGGCGAGTGGAAAAATGCCTAACAAATACCACTGTAGGAGGGTTGAAATTTGGGTCAGTTGGTACATAGTCAGAGAATAAAAACCAGCCAAGGGACGAGGACGAAGAAAGACGATGTACACACGGAAGCTGGAACTTCTGAATGCTGTGGCAGAATCGCTGCTACAAAGAGTTAAGAGGGGCAATGAAAAAGTGCCCCAGCTTACTGAAGCTGAATGGAGGAAACTTGAGGTGATGCCGTACGTGCATGGACTTTCCCATAATATCAAAAAAGTTGCTGCGAGACAAGGCGTTAAAGTTGTCTTCTCTGCTCCTTGCAAGCTATCAAGTCTTTGTTCTCGTGTTGGTCATGGCAGATCTAAGGCCCCTGTATGCTCGACGCGACATGATGATTGTTATATTCCTTGTGCCACACGTGTTATTTATAAGATCCCTCTAACATGCGAAAAAGTTTACATCGGCCAAACTGGCCGATGTATTAATGATAGGCTGCGAGCGCATCACAACTCTTTATCACACACCAGCGGAGCTAATTTGTCTCGCCATTGTAGGGATTGCGGTTGTTATCCGCTGTTTTCAAATGTCACATTTCTTGGTAGGGGCAAGGGTAAGGTAGAGCGCGAAGTTCTTGAAGCGTATCACATAAGTATGCAAGGAGATAATTGTATTAGCACAGCATCCATATCGTTGATGCAGAAAGAAATAAGTTATTTATCTCAAAGACCCTAGTATCTTGGCTATCTCCGAAGCGTTGCTTTTTGTTTGTCACTTTTATGCTGTGTGTTGGACGTCGAGCTGCGCATGCCTTGCAAGGTTTCTTGGGAAATGTTATTATTTCAATAAAGCACAGTTGTTAGTTCCAGCTTCCGTGTGTACATCGTCTTTCTTCGTCCTCGTCCCTTAGCTGGTTTTTATTCTCTGACAGATACCACTGTAGCAGGGAGCCAACCAACAACGGACCTCAATGTGGCGCCACTAGTTATCTTCTTTCGAATTGCAATTGTTACGCAGCCGATCATCGGACAGCGTCTTCGGGGTTGTCATACCATTTCGCTTTCTATTCAAAATGTACCTACTATTGAAGTAAAAATCAGTTTTCGGCAGAAAATAGAACAGACGGCAAAAATATATCGAATTGTTTGCTTTCCAGTCAAGGTTTCGGCTGGAAAACAGAAACTTACTGTTGTTTTTTTCTAGAACGTATTTCGGTCAATGAAGTAGAAAAGATATTCTGTGTACTGGTAGAGAAATTTTCTTCACGAATGCCTGTAATTTTACACGCATTTTTTACAGTGTACGTGAAATGTGAAGGACGTTAGTTCAAATTTTGCCCGCTGTCCTTGGTTATTTCTTGCACGCTGTAGTCAGTTATTTTTACTATTACATTAGTGATTCACATTTATAAACATCAACAAACATATAGAGAGACATTCAAGCTCCGTCTATAAAGGTGTGACGCGATACCGCAGACTACCATCCCGCATATAAAGCCCCGCTTTAACCGAGCCGTATGAACGTGCCTTGATGGCCTAAAGGTAACGTGAATGCAACAATTTTGGAAGGCTGATTGCGTTTTCACCCACCCATATGAAAGAAGAGACCTGAGTTGGCAGCTCCTGCCAAACGTAATGTCAGGAAGCCCTAAGTCGAGTTAGTTTTCGGCCATGTCATTGCTGTTGTTGTTCTTCTCTAATTTAATGGCGCTTACCCTCACATGGGGATCGGCCAAGAATTGGGGTGCAGAGATGTTTGACTTTGAGATAAATAATTTCATCGCAAAAAACAAACAAAGAAATTATTGATAGGGAATAGAGAAAGAAAGTAAAATATGAAAAACGATAATAAGAAGGATAATTAATAACGCATGCAGTAGGAGAACAATGAGATTTGTATTTACAGATTTAAAAATTCAAAGCATATTAGCAAGGCAGACGTTTTGATGCTATTAAAAAGTTTTGAATGGCGTTTAAAACAGACCTGTGGCTGTACCCAAGCACCATGACACTGAACAATAATAAACTCTGGCTGCTCAAATTCACACCCAGCTATAGTAACGGCTTCTCCAAATACCGTTTTCTCCCCGTGGTACAACGGCGGCAAAATAGTAAGAAATGGTTTATTGTTTCCGGTTTCCTGCAGAATGCGAAGAAAGGAGAAAGCGCCAAACCAGACCTGTGCATATAGAAATTTAGGGGCGGAATATGACAGCGTAGCCTGGTTAGAGAGACCTCAGTCTGCCTTGATTGACATGGTTCCCTACTCAAATGCAGATAGTCATCCAATGTTAAAATAGATACAGTCTGCGAGCTTAAAAAGGAGCACCTACAAAATCGCGCTGCTATTATGCATGCTCTTTCCGGGAGGATAGGCAAGACGGGGCCATTGAGGGACTCTTTAGCTAGTCTATCAGCAACCTCATTGACTCACATTACTGTGGCCTGGTACCCACACTATATGTATCAGGCTCAAATTGGAGGGGAGTAATGAAAGAAAGGTGCTTAATATTGGCGAATCTGTATTCGAAGAAAACGACGAGCTCAAGGAATAAGAGTCTGTAATTACAGCCACTGCTGAGTACGATGGGTATAGTTTGCGCAGAGCAAGCACCACCGCCAGCAACTCCACCTGGAAAATTGGAGTGAAATCCGGCAGACAAAGATAAAAAGCCCAGTCTAGAAGGGGACAGTATATTCCAAAATCAGCATTTTCATGACATTGAGAGGCGTCATTTGTTATCATTATGCTAATGGGAAGACTTTGTAAAGGATCATCTAATAATCTATATACAATTCGAGGTGATAAGTGTTTTGCGTTATTGGGGAAAAAGTCATCATAGACAATTTTAACCGAAGATTTACTGACTTTTGTTGGAAGGATGTTGAAATGACTACGTGTAACAGTTGTAACAAATTTTGCACTAGTATTACCTGCAGGGTATAGAACCGAGGCCATCCGACTCCAAGAAAGGAGGCCGGCTCACAACAAAATATTGACAGGGAGTGATGGAAATAAGATTCATATATTTTTAGATTCGTCTGGACAGTCAAGAATTGTAATCTAGCTAAGAACGGTGGTATTCTGGCTTCGAGGTATAATACATTGTTAGCCACAAATTTGGGGAGTCCAAAGCATAATCTAAGTGCTTCCCGGTCTAAAAGAACACGCGGACGAATTTTGTTACAGGAGAACCAGAAAACAACAAAGATCCAAATTCTATAATTGACCGGATATACACAACATAAATTATTAAAAGAGCATCTCGCCGCATCCCAGACTTTAGATTGCTTAACCTGCGCAACATGCCCACAGCACGAGCCCCTTTCGCTGCAACATGTTCAATGTGATCCTTCCATGTCATATGACCATCGTAAATGACACCCATATACCTCAAATACTTAACTTGAGGAATCGTTTCTTGCTGAAATGTTCGAGAAAGACTGACCGGATCCTTAATTTCGAAAACATGGACAGCGCACCTTTTTTGTTTACGTTTAATATAAATCTTAAGTCACATAATCATTTCTGAAGGAAGCTCAGGTACGATTGCAGGCTCCCATTGAGGGTTTGAGTATCAGGTGCAGCCGTAAACAACGTGATCTCATCCGCATAGTCATACGTGCGAACTTCCTGATTAGAGGGAATACAGCTCAACGAAATGGTAAAGTGCACAAGCGAGAAAACTGCCCCTTGAGGAACACCTCTGGTTTGTTGATATCTGCCAGAATGCGCGCCATTTATAGCACAATAAAATTGTCGGTTTTGTAGGACTGCTCATATCCACGCATTTAAATATTGCGGAATCCGCAGAGTTTGTAATCTTTGCAAAAAAATTCTATGCTTTATATTACCGTAAGCCTTTCCTATATCCAGTGTCACCAATGCAGCATACATTTTCTGGTGCCTCGCAAAGAGAATTCGACTCTCAAGGTACGTATGCGCATTCCATATTGAACATTTTCAGCGAATATCTATTTGGCAGGGAATACGAATATGTTCCTGTCCCAAAAACTCTGTGCAAGTTGAAGTACGACCCCTTCAATTAATTTTACTAAATTTGATGTTAGTGATATTGGTCTGATATTGTCCAAACTATCGCCACCACCATTACGTTTCTGTAAATGAATCACTCTGGCTAGTGTCATATCACCAGGCATCCAAGAATGATTAATTGAGTAGTTTACCAGCTATAACAAGAAATTTGGAGACACCTTAAAGAGGATCTTTAACATTTCTTGTGGTAGTCCATCACGGCCAGGAGGAGCATGCTGGTAATATCATCATTATCGGAGAAAGCTTAGGAATTGCAATTGTGGGGGCATATTTAATCGTATCTACTGGGCCTACAAACATAGGAGATAGAGGCAGTGTCGACAAAAAACGCTTTTCCAAGCCTTTAGCAATTATTTCTACTTTTCAAGCGCTTCTTTAGGAGTCGAAACACATGAGGGTAAATTTTTTGGGGCAGGAATCTTCTTTCGCGATTTTAAAAACCCAAAAAGTGCACATCAGTTATCAAATTGTGAAAGGTAATTGAAATGCTCAGTATCATAATGATCTTTTGCTTGTGCGTCTGCGCGTTTAAATGTAGCTACAAAACATTTATAATCATGCCAATTTTTGGGGCACTAGTTGTGAAGGAGCCTCTTCCATGCAGCCTTTCTTCTTCAAGAATTCACACTTCTTAAGACAGGGTGCAATGGCCTGGCATAATCGTGAGTTTAGCTGTTCCGTAGCATTAACCACGGACGCAAGAGAACAACTCAGATTACTGAAATTGGTCGTAATTAACATAATACCTCCACTGAGACGTCGGCGGAGTTAAGCGGCAGTTGACACCAAAACCATTGGCTCGGTCACTAGAGTTGCCACCATCAACTGTCGACCAATTGAGTATAGTGTTACGGGGATGTGCTTAAAGTAACAGCACTGCGATGGGCTGAACTCGACGCTGAGACTTCAGTAGCCGTGCAGTGTCCACTCTGTCAGCGTCGTCCTCTCTCTCAACGCTTTGTCGTGCCCGTGTTCCTCGGTCGTCGTCTTCGTCAGTGAGCACATCACTTTGGTCCCGCGTTTCCAGGTAACAATGGAAACATTAGGACTGGAGAAAATTAAGTCTATCACAGATTTACGGTGGGCATGTACAAAAGTAGGTAAACCAGAATTCAGGCAATAAAGGATATTAATTGAAAGCCAACCCCACAGGCGCTTGGCGCAGGGATCCGTCTTGTTACCCTACGAAACTTAATGAGAATTATAGTCCCGAGCCAAAATAAGCAAATTTTGGCAATTAACTAGTAAGTGGTCTAGCGATCTGGTGTCCTGACCACAATGAGGGAAATAAACATTCGTTAATGTAAACGGCCTGAACCCTGAAATTTCAAAATCTAAATGCAATAATTTGGAATCTAAAGTAGAATATTGAATAGAATTCTTAGCCCTATGATAAAATGTATGAAGAAACTAGAATTAATAATTTCCACCACTTCTTGACTTCCGATCTTGTCGGAATGATCGATAATTTTGCAAATGAAAATGTTTTTCGTTTGTAAGCCACGTTTCTTACAAACAATTATACCTGGATACTATTTTGAAGAAAGATAAACTAAATCAGTAGAAGCTGAAAGAAGAGATCTACAGTTCTACCGAAGAACACTTAACACTGTTATGGTTATGTAGTCGGGGCAGCAGTAACAGCCTGCCACAAAATGGTATCCTTTGGATTAAAGCCGAGCTGTTGCTTTTTTTTTTTTATTTTGCCTGAGGGCGAGGTTATGACGGGTTAAACTTTGGGGATCCACTGCGTTTTAGGATTCGCGTGTCTGTGTCCACCATCTCTGCATCATGAGCCTCGTCTAAAGGGCCACCCACATGAAGCGAACTTTCTTTGCGAACTTCGTGCGGCGCGGCGGAACGCGGACGCCCCGTCGCCGTGCCGTGTACAGGCACGCTCACACTAGCGGGAAAACGCGCAACGCTGGACGTTCTCCGCTCACATGTGCACGAGAGAAGCGCGTGCTTTCCCTTCGCTCTTGTCACGTGACTACTCTTTCTCTCTCCGCTCGCCTTCGCCTCCTCTACATTCCACGACAAACGCAGCGGGAAAACGGGCGTATACTCCGTTTCATACATCAAGTGCAACACTACCAAAGCTACAGCTCTTGTTTGCGCTCTCCGCATCCGCGATAAAAAATAGTGCCTGCTCTTGACGAGAGAAAATAATAGTTGCTTTGTCTGCAAGCTTAATACATTTTACAGTTGCCATCAACTTCATAAAAAGCACCTATAGTGTGCATTTGTTTATAGTGTGAGCGTCCTTCCGAGGAGCTGCAACGCTGCGGCGCCGTGAACGTTGCGCCGCTGCGGGAAGTTTCCCGCTAGTGTGAGCCTGGTTTACCACATGCAGCGAAAAACTGGTGGCTGGCTGCGGCGACGTCGGCGGCGTCGGCGGCATCGTCGGCGCCCGAGTGAGAAAACGTACGAGCTGGTCCGCTTCAACGACGCACTTGTCACACTAAATGACATTTCAAGAGCAACACAGAAAATAGGCAGCGTCTAAAATGGCGCCCGACAGCGCTTGTATACAGCCTCCGAGTACATCTGACGCCGCAGCAAAAGTGTACCGCAGGCGCGTTCTCTGAACAAGGTTTGAGCGAGTGTTGTTGAGCGCAACGTCTAAAAAGGCCCCGCTTCAGCTGTATCATCAGAGTATGCAAAATTGGAACGCTTACAGCTCCTCATGGCGCGACCTTATCAAAGCTGTGCCACCCGCTAGCGCGGCAGACGGCAGTACTCAAGCCGTGCTCTGCTCCCTAGTCGTCGCTAGGCCTATTTTCTTTCACATCGATGGTACACGAAACGGCGTTATGAAATTTCTTCGTGCTATAGTAAATGGTCTACTCATAGAACTACCTAACTCTCAATTTAATTCTCTAATAATAAATTCAAAATATGAATAATTTCGGTTGTACCTTTTAGGGGATGTGGCATGCAAGCGAACTTGAGCGCAACAGCGGCAGCCGGCTGTGAGCAGAAACTTGCTTGCATCGCAGCTGTCACTTCTACAATAGCCAACGGGTACGGCTCAGCAATCTGCAAGAAGGATTCAGTATTGACATATGGCTTATTGTTTTTGCGGAACAACGAAATTCAGCACACTTTTCTGAAGTCTTTCATATCGTCGACACGCACGACTCGGTGCTGTAACCGGCGCTGAACGGCAGCAAGTGCTGCCATCGCACGGTGGCCGCGAACAGGAGCAGCCGTTCGCCCGGTCGTCGGCAAAAATATCTGGCCCGGCTTGATCGGCGGCGAGCAGCTGCCGGGCGGCGGTTCGCAAGGTTTGCCACGGAAAAAACGCTCCATGTGGGTCGGCCTGAACTTGGCAGTGTTTCGGAAAGAGATTCATCTCGCGGGCAAGATATTGCAGCTAAGGAGTGCTGCGCTGTTAATGAAGGCACAGGTGTAGTGGGAGAGACCATAGCAGTTTGCACAGCCTGAGTAATCTGAGCTCTGAGAAACGTTGGAAATGCACTCTGTGACAGTTGCTACAATCCTATCAATCATTTTGGCTATGGTCGCTTCCACAGCTGCAGTGAGAGATCTAATGTGACTCCAGAACGGACTGACACACCTGTATACCCGTGAGCTCTCTAATTTCATATAATGCCTCACGCCGCGAGCAGCGTTTTCGGTCAATTATGTCAATAATTTGCATTTCGTGAGCACTAGAAGGACAGTCCAAAGAATTTGCAGACTGCATTCCACCGCAAGGACAGCATTTGACGTTTCGGTGTTTTGATCTGTGCATAAATTCGATTTATGGGCATCGCCGCATTTGCAACATCGCAATGAGGACTTGCAACCACGATCAGTATGGCCATAACGCCAGCAATTGTTGCACTGCAGAGGCTTTGATGAAAGGGGATGTACACGGAATATCAAAGGCCATGCTTTGATCTCTGTTGGATAGACTGTACCTCCAAAAGTAGCAATTACCGATTCTGTTTGCACACGAACATTATTTACCTCCCGGCTACAGCGATAGACAGCAACAGCACCTGCCGCCGAGAGGTGGTCAAGGGTTTCTCCAGGGTTTAAAAGGAATCAACTACTCGGACCAGATCTTTTGTGCAGGCCAGGTGTGAAAGAATGAAACTGCTTACCGGATGAGATACAAATGAAGAGCAGTTTAGAAGATCATTTACACATGCCAGGTCTAGTGAACGGCACAGACTCCCTCCGCGACCAAATTGGCGTAGCTCAGCTATCCCTTCGTAGAAGGAAGTGGCTTCCAGAAGGGCAGCTCGAGCAGCTCCTGCGTTGTTCATTTTAATGTTACCCCCATCCTTACGAACGAGCACCACAGGGATGCTGCGGACACCGGACCTCTAAAAAAGCTTCCAAGGGCAGATCGTTAGGCAGCTGGGAAGCTGACCAAGTGGAGTGCCCTTGGCCGGGGGACTGCGTCGACATTACCCTAAATTACCAATCTCACCGCATGCGTTAGCCAACAGAAAACAAAGACCTCAAAGGCGCAATGGGGCCGATCGAAGTGTGAGCAGACCGAGGAGCGCGGAAGGTGCCTGCCTTCTACAGTAGCTGCATGTGCTGCTGCTACTGCACGACATGGCACGACATGACATGACACTCGGGACTTCTTATTCTTATTTTCTACTTCTCTCGACTTCTTTTTACGAGACTGTGGCCAATGTAGCTCTCGCTACAAAAATTGAAAGTGTCCACAACGATAGGTCGAGCAAAACAGACTATATACAATTCGAACACTGCCTAAAGAGGGACGCTCTATATTAAGGCGAACAGACAAACGTTTTAAAATAGAGCAATACAAAAATAGTGATAAAATGGTCTATAAGACCGTTTTAAAAGACCGTTTTAGACCGCCGCAATGGCCGCCGTCCCCTTCGGGCTATTCGTGACGTCACCATCTTCAAAAATTTCGCAGAGATCGCGCCTTAAATGTGGTGACAAAAAAGCGCGACAAGCCAGGCTACTGGGATTTACGGTTCGACCTCAGGAAAAAACCTGGTTGTACCTCGTCGCAGTGCCGGCTGCTTTTAAAGGGTGCCTATTTGCAATAGTGGAATAGTCTTTATTCAAACACAGATATCAATTAAACCGCCGGTTCGTAGTGTTTCTCTGAATTTCAGTACTCAGTGCTAGGACTGATATCGAGTTTTCTTGACAAAATAATTAACATGAAGCAACAGATAAAGATCTTAAATGAATAAACTTTTTCAGTCAGTGGTGTAGTTACTTGGGGGACCACCATAGATATAAAGGCAGGGTTGTTCGCCGTTCATCACTTTATGCTTCTATAGGGTTGTTCTAATTTTCTAACAGCACAACTGTATAATATTCAACTCCTTCTCTAGAACAGAGATTTTTTATCAGATCAAGTGTATTTAATTTTTAATCGTCGCAGTGCTAGATTTTTTTTTCTGGATACTGCTTACAACAGTTTGGAATAGAAATCCAATAACAAATGCAATGATGGGCCAGCGTATTGAAACTTATTCCATACTCCCATGACGCCTTTCTCTTGCTCATACCATCATATAGAGTACACAGCAACCTCCATGAAAATGTATCACACAAAAATAGAGGTGACTAACTTTAACTGATTCATGAGTCTGCAAAGTGGTCTTTATAAGCATTGTTTTAGGCAGGCGGGGCTCTGATTTCTGTGTGCTCGCTTTACCGAGAATACAATAACTTTGCTTTACCTGGCACTGGGGTTTGACTGGGGTCGTGTTCCAAACGCACATCCCAGCTGGAGCAGGCAGTTTGCTCACAAGACACAATCAGAATCTTTTTCTTTGTACGGACACATCGGACAGAATGATTTCGTTTTTTTTTGTGTTTTTTTTTTGTAGCCCAATTACACCACGACCTATTATAGCAAAATTGCTACCCCTACTTGTAAAATCTTCCGGCATCATTGTTAAGTAATGAATTCATGATGGTTCCCACCGGAATGCATTTTGGAATGAACTAAAAGTTAGGACGCTTCGCAATTAAATCAGCGCCCTAGCGGGCGTTCAGTGGCTTAACGATTCTTCCTGCTGACGTTTTTTAAGGTTGCACTTAATCTCTCAATAGGAGAAATATTTTTATTCGACAGTGAGTGGGCTGGACTGAGCCTCTCGTGCCGCGTACATCGCAGTCATTGAAGGTGGAAACTGGCGACCTCTGCATTTCTGTTTCTTTCCGGAATTCACTGCCACAAAGTGAAAATTTAAAATATTATTTATTTTTTTATTTACTAGTAAACGCTCACGCAGAGGGCAGTATCGAGAGTGTGGGCGGAAGAAAAATACAGCAGGTTAAGAGATTGTACAACAGCATATTTAGAATACGAAAATCTAAAAACCATAAAGGTGGTGCTTTACGACTGAAAGGTAACGAGCTTGCCCCTGATAATAGAGCCACATTAAAATGTTGCTAATTAACGCAGAGAGCTATGGAATGAAAAATGTTAGCTTTAACGTTAAGAGACAGGACGCGTGCAGAGTGAGTCAAGGATCAAACCTGAGCATATTACCTTTAGTCCAAATCAAAAAGAAGAAATGGGCCTGAACAGGACATGTAATGCGAAGGGAGAATACCCAGTGGTCGCTGAACGCAACAAACTGGATTCCAAGCGAAGGCAACCGTAGCTGGAGGAGGCTGAAATTTAGGTGGGCGGATGATATCAGAAAGTTCGCGGTGGTCCTACGGATACATGTAGCAGAGGAAAAGTTAATTAGATGATTATGGGAGAGGTAATTGCTCACTAGTGGTCATAATTAGAGGATGATGAAGTTTAAACTAGTCGCAGAATAAAGGGACGCGAACGAGAATCCACAAGGGAAGGTAGTATGCGGGGACAATTGAAGTTGTCAGTCAGGCCCTTAAACTAAGAATTAATTGAGCATTCACCAAGTGTCTCCACTTGTTGAATGCTTTAATACTGTGCATTTTAAGTGAAGCTGATAGCAATCAGTTGCCATATAGGGATGGCCTGGGGACGGACAAAGATCGCAAATTATACCGTAGGGGAACTAAGACGCCACCTTTATATTTATCCCAATACGCAACATGACTTCATGTGTACTGAGATCTGGGTAGGCCGGCTAACAGGCGTTTTCTTTGGACATTGAGCTGGCAAATTTTCTAATACATAGGCTGAATCTCGACGCCTTTCTGGCCATCTCAAGGGGAAGTAATGACACCGCATATTCCACGTACCTGTTGGCGTGTCTGACAGTGCACGCTACCAGCGTGCGTAAACACCTTTCACGAGCAGGTTGGACGACTTAAAGAACTTGGTATTCAGATAT
>JAJIZL010055454.1:0-11762 GCA_023969395.1 Amblyomma maculatum | reverse complement strand
TCGGTCGCGACTATAATCCATTTGTTACCGACCGATGTCAGCGGAAATGGGCCCAGAAGGTCGATGCCGATTTGGTCAAACGGTGTTCGGGGAGGCGCAATAGGTTGGAGCAAACCCGCTGGCTTGAGAGGTGGCGCCTTTCGACGTTGGCACTCAGGACAGCCTCTGACGTAGCGATGAACGGCGTCAGCGAGTTTAGGCCAATAATAGACTTGACGAACTCGGACGAGTGTGCGTGTAAAGCCCAAGTGGCCGGAGGTGGGCTCATCATGGCAGGCAAAAAGGATATCGGCACGGAGGTCGGCTGGCACTACGAGGAGGAACGCTCGGTCAACAGTGCTGGAGTTCTGTTTGTATAGAACGCCATTCCGGATACAGAAAGCAGACAGGTTTCGAGCAAATTGCCGAGGGATATCAGCAGCGCGACCCTGCAGGTGGTCAATGACAGGTCGAAGGTCCGGGTCAGCTCGCTGTCGGGTCATTATGTCTGAAGCACTCACCAGTCCAAGAAAACCGCTCTCATCGTCCGTGCTCTAATCGACTAAACCGACGGGTGCGCGCGACAGCGCGTCAGCATCTTCATTCTTCTGGCCAGATTTATACACAATGGTGTACTCAAATTCTTTGAGGCGAAGACTCCATCGTGCTAGGTGCCCCGATGGGTCGCGTAGGTTAGCCAGCCAGCACAAGGAATGATGATCGGTGACAACTTTAAACTGGCGGCCGTAGAGGTAAGGCCTAAATTTCATGGTTGCCCACACAACCGCAAGGCATTCCTTTTCCGTAGTGGAGTAGTTTGTCTCAGCGCGGGAGAGCGTGCGGCTGGCATACGCTATTACCTTTTCGACGCCAGCTTGGTGTTGAACGAGTACAGCGCCAAGGCCGATATTGCTGGCGTCGGTGTGGACTTCGGTGTCAGCGTGTTCATGAAAGTGCGCAAGAACAGGGCTTGTTTGCAGTCGGCTGCGCAGATCCGCAAAAGCCTCTTGTTGCTCGGCGCCCCACACGAACTGTGTATCATCGCGCGTGAGGCGAGTCAGGGGGGCGGCAACTTTGGAAAAATCGGCGGTGAAGCGGTGGTAGTACGTGCAGAGACCCAGGAAGCGTTTCAAACTTCTCTTGTTTGCAGGAACGGGAAATTTGGCGACAGCAGCAGTCTTGTCGGGGTCTGGCCTAACGCCTGCGGCACTCACAAGGTAACCAAGAAACTTCAACTCTTTGTAGCCAAAGTGGCACTTCTCGGGCTTGAGCGTCAAGTCAGCTGACCGGAGGGCATCTAATACTGCGCGCAGGCGTTCGAGGTGTTCTTCAAAGGTTTCAGAGAATACGACAACGTCGTCGAGATAGACTAAGCAGATTTGCCATTTGAGGCCGGCGAGCACGGTGTCCATCATGCGCTGAAAAGTTGCCGGCGCTGAACTTAGGCCAAAAGGCAGCACTTTGAACTCGTACAGTCCATCTGGGGGGACAAAATCTGTTTTTTCGCGGTCCCGCTCATCAACCTCAATCTGCCAGTACCCACTCTTCAAGTCAATGGAGGAGAAGTACTGGGCGCGACGAAGCTTGTCGAGCGAATCATCGATACGGGGCTGCGGGTAGACGTCTTTTTTAGTGATGGCATTCAGCTTTCGATAATCGACACAGAAGCGAAGGGTCCCATCTTTTTTCTTTACCAGCACGACAGGGGATGACCACGGGCTGTTGGATGGTTGTATGACACCATCACAAAGCATCTCCTGAACTTGTGTCTGAATCGCTTCACGTTCCGTCGTTGAGATACGGTACGGCTGCTGGCGGATAGGGCGGGCGTCGTCAGGAGTAATGATGCGGTGCTTCACGAGAGGCGTTAGCCGTACTTTCGATGAGGACGCAAAGCAAGAGCTGAACTCTAGTAGGAGGGCACGTAGCTCACGAATCTGTGTGTCCGAGAGATCCGGACTAATATTAAGACGGTCAAGTGGGGGCTGCACAGTGCTAACAGCCCCAAACGTAAAACATTCAGAAACATCCGCTAAGGAGTCAGCAAACGCGATGGCAGTAGCACGAAAAAGATTCCTGGGTTCGTTGGTGAAGTTAGTCACCAGGAGATCAGACCGGCCGTCGCGGAGGTGGATGAGGCTGCGCGCTGTACAGATGCCGTGGGTGAGCAAAAGTGACTGGTTGCCTTCCGCGACCGCATGCCCGTCACGAAGTTCGTCGCAAGTAACAGTCACAAAAACACTGGCGCGTGGCGGAATCGAAACGCTCTCGGCGGAAATTCGAAGGGCGGTGCGGCGTTGGCGATTCTTGACGTCAGTATCAGTAGCTTTCTCGGTTGAAAATGTCACTGTGCGCTTTCGGAGATCGATAATAGCTCCATACTCCCGGATAAAATCAACCCCAAGAATAACGTCACGGGAGCAGTCAGGTATAACGAGGCAGCTTACAATAAACGTGGAGCTGCGAATTTGAACTCGTGCCGTGCACAGGCCACTAGGAGTTACGACATGTCCGCCAGCGGTGCGAATCTGCGTGCCCGACCATGGTGTCAAGACTTTTTTTAGAACCGCTGCTAGCTTCCCGCTTATAATCGAAAAATCCGCGCCAGTATCCACCAATGCGCTAACCTTATGGCCGTCGAGAAGCACGGGTATGTCCAGGGAGAGTCGATGTTCATGCGTAGGAACTGTCGTCGGTGCCGTAAAATCCAGATCGCTCACAGGTCTCCTTGTCAGGGGGTCTTCGTCACGTCGATTGCAAGCGGCCTCGCCCCCGGAGGTCGCTGTCGTTAGTTTTCCCGGTGGGGAATTGGCGATCGTCGCTGCGCCGTTCAGGATGGCCCGCGCTGCGGCGATGGTCGGCGTGGGGACGTGGATCGTGACTGCCGCTGAGAAGTTGGCGCCATGCGCTGCTGCGCTAAGTAGTCTTCAATCTCCCGGGGTCTTTGGCCTATTGGAGGGCGACGCTTGTCGATGGGAAATCCGTGAAGTCCAAGGTGTCGATAGGGGCACTGGCGATAGAGATGACCTGGCTCCCGCAATGGAAGCACAGGCGCTGGCAATTTCGGGCGCGCCACAGGTCCGCCTTCCGCAGGGGTGGTCGTCGGTTGTCGACGAACGGCTCAGTGTGTGCGGAATACAGTGAGCCTTGATCGGGTGGCGGTAATGGCGCCGAAGCAGGAGCAGGGCGTCGCGCCATATCTGCATAAGTTGGACGCAGCTACACCGTGGGGAAAGGTTGTGGATCAGCGGACGCTACCGAGGGCTTCAACGCTTGAAGCTCTTCGCGGACAATGCTAGCTACAGAGCCGACCATCGGCTGTGGAGCACCGAAAAGCTTCTGGAGCTCTTCGCGTACAACTGAGCGGATGATGTCGCGTAGGTTCGGGGTAGCCCCGAAGGCCGAAAACGGCTCCACAACCGAAGCGTGGACCACCGGCCTGTCGTAAGTGGTAGACCGCATCTGGAGCATCCTCTGTATTGTGACAGCTTCCGAAAGCAACAGTCCTTGGTGGATTACGCACGAGGCCAGCGAACAGTTGCTCTTTAATGCCGTGCATAAGGTGGCGCACCTTTTTGTCTTCGGTCATGGCCGGGTCAGAACGTCGGAAGAGCCGGGTCATGTCCTCCCCATACATGGTCACAGTCTCATTTGTCTTCTGTATACGAGACTGTAGAGCCCTTTCTCCGCGTTCTCGCCGATCCGCGCTGGTATAGGTCTCACGAATTCGTCGGCAGAACTCACGCCATGATGTTAGGGCGTCTTCTCGGTTCTCGTACCAAGTACGAGCGCCATCTTCCAGGCTGAAGAAGACATTTCGAAGCTTGGCGGCGTCGTCCCACTGATTAAACGAGGCGACCCGTTCAAATTGGATAAGCCAGTCTTCGACGTCTTCGCTCTGACTGCCGTGGAAGGGCTGAGGCAGTCGTGGATTTTGCAGGGTGTAGTAAGTTGGAGCTCCTTGCATAGCCGGTCGAGGGGCGCCTGCGGTGTTGAACTCCAACGGCCCGTGCTCAGGTGGTAGGCCTACGTTCCTCCGGCTAGCGCGGTGAACAGGAGTGTCGATTGGCACAGGACCTGAATTCTGGTTATGCGGAGGAGTTCGGGACATATACTGGGATCGATACCCTGCGCCGACACCAAAATATGTCAGGGACAACAGGGCTAGATGTGACTAAGACGACGGGACGAAGCTCAACCAGCAGGCAAAGTTCCGCGCACAGCACGCGAGACAACTTCGGCGTCCTTTTCTTCCAGGTGCCACCTAAAAACATCTGGGACACCAGGTGGCAATATTTAGCCGAAGAAGTGTCACACGCGATGACTCAAATCTTGTACAAGTATTGCGCTTCATTGATGCAATGCAAGTTTTTTCAATAACAGTAAGTCACAAATTTGTCTGCAACATGCGCACTGTGATGAGCAAAGCAGGTAAACATATGCGACTAAAGCTATGATAACCGCTTCATATGTAAATTTAAGCAAAAGACAAAAAAAAAGTAAACATCTGGTCAGAACCAAACTCTGTAATAGCAACATCCGGTACGATTTTTGGCCACAGAATTCGAGCTGTCGACCTCTACTTGAATGCTGATGCATCAGTAGCAAATATCCATTTATTCTAGTCTAAAGATAATACAAAAATATAGCAATGCGGTCACAAAGTTATGCTGAAATTTGACAACAAAAATAATAAAAACTGGATGGTTTGAACCACATCAGCTGACTTAGCACATGTACAAGTGGCTTAATGGAAGTCTTGCTGAAAATAAAATACATAGCTAAACGATTTTCCGAGAGTGAAAGTAAATGCCATAATAAAAGCCGCATAATAAAAATGCAACTTCAAACTCCATGCAACCACAAAATATGGTCCCCGTAAAATGAAAAATGCTCCCATTGTGATTAAAAACGCAAATCCTGACGCAGGGAAGGTAATATAGGTTGATGATAGAGACATGTAGTTTTACGCAGTTTGGAATAAACTATTATGCAACCAGGCCGGCCGACCGGCGCCCTTCGAGGTAGAGAGCACGAGCGCAGAGGCGTGCCACGCTGAACGGCCGCCGAGAACAAACATAGCCTCCTCGAACAGAAAAGTGTAAACAGAGGAGCTGCGGGAGAACGCTCCCCGAACAGCAGGACGGGAGGCGGCGGCGTGCGCTGTGCTCAGAGTAAAAAAAAAAAAAAGAAGAAGGGGGGGGGGGGGGGGGGCGGCGCTCCGAGTGAAAGGAGAATAAGGCAGGAGGGGAGAGTCGAGGGTGCCAGGCGAATTAAGGTAGTACGCCAACATGACCCTGCCGCACGAACGGAAGCCGTGGAACAAAACCGAGCCGTTGCGAATTGAGCGCAAGTATCAAACTGTCAAGAAACGAAAATCGTTTCGTGAACCTCCTACGCGTACAAAATGCAAGGAAACATAGCGCATAGATTATTTTTGTTCAAGAAAGTTGAGACTGATGTTCTTGCGCGAGATCTGCGTAACTCGCCGCGACATCTACCACATGTGCGATGTCATTTTGGCAGCCAGGTGAAAACAAGCGCGTTTCCCACGTTTTCATTTCAGCACGATCTGGAGCTTTCCGGCACAAAAAGACACAGAATGCAGCAATATGGTAGGACACTCTTCCCACAAAGCGCAATATGCGTAAGGATATTCTTACCTTTACAGGCGATTGCGTCAGCCGTGCAGTACGATGTCCGCCTTCGTATTACCGGCACCGAACCAACCAGTGCGATTTCAGCGCGAGTGCAATGTAGTCGGCGCATATACCTCTTAGTCACGCAGAAAAAAAAATCGTCCATGCCTTCTTTGGAAGATTTCAAACAACACGGTGCAACAGTCCTTCCGCCTGAGCAAAGCGAAAAGAAGGCCGGACACTTGCCGACACGATAAATGCCCGTTTGCGTTAAACACCACATGTAGAAGGCACTTCACAAGCGTACACATATGCGTACTTCTGTAACACATATGCACGCAAAACGCACACACATTTCGCGAGGGTAAACAATCGAAGAAGCACAATTAGCATTCGCCGAAACGTGGTCGAAACGCACCTCACAATGCTAATGGCCATAATTTGAAAAGAGCGTGCGTTGCTACCGGCGGCCTCCTGGCGGTGAAATTTTGTTTCAGTTTCATTTTTAGAAAGCACTCGTGTGTGATTTAAATTTTACAGGTATTTTGGTGCTTTATTTAGTTGTTGGATTATATTAGCAGCGCCGCTTGTGTATGAAAGGCTACGAAGTTACGCAGCCATATACCCCCAACATGTTAGGTGATATTGCTTGCCCGTAACACAACTAAGGCACATTCTCCAACTAAAACACCCCTTTGGTATGCAAGAGGTGATTTCCATTGGCATGAACACCCTACACTCAGGGTGTAAGGGTGTTTTGAATGAAACAAATGCCCAAATAGGTGTGTTTGTTTTTACAGTGTAGAACCATATAATATTGGAAAAAAAAAGTAAATCTCTGAAAATGTCTGCTTTTTTGTTTCGCGACTGCTTTCGTAATATGCGGAACATTAAAAAAATGTACTTCTAGATAATGTGCAGAGATTCAAAACCGCGTTTAGCATATATTTTGCAATTATCTATATTGGCCACACACGAGAAAAATGTGCTTGTTTATTTACCATCTAGAACAAAGCTGATAAAGACATTTTGCAATACTATTTAGCTGTGTTAAAATAATTAGATATTGCACAGTCCGAAAATTTCTTACTTGAGCACGGATTTACTCTACGTAAAAATGTATGCACAACTACACTACTTAACCAACCTTTAGTGAAAATTTTACGACTTATTGTGTATCGCTCTAGCGATACTCGCTAGGGACGCTGCGCAGTATTACTCAACCGGTATTACTGTCATATGGCAAGTTACCTGAAGAAAACGTAATAAACAGATGCTTAAAGAGCATCTGTTTATTTCGTTTTGATAAAAGAAAGGAATGCTGATTTTATGGCTTGTAATCGGCTAGTGGGATAAAAGGCCGTAAGTCAACAGACTTTCCAACAGATCTTAATTTTTTTCAAACCATGCATTGTGGAATGTCATTCATGATATCAGCGCCAGTACTGAGCTCCAGTGAACAATGTCCCGAGAATATCATTTACCCCCGCCGGGGTGGCGCAGTGGTTACGGCGCTCGACTACTGTTCCCAAGGATGCGGGATCGAATTCCGTCCTCGGCGGCCGCTTCTCGGTGAAAGCGAAAAATAAAGTGCCCGTGTGCTGTGCGATGTTAGTGCACGTTAAAGAACCCCAGGTGGTCAAAATTTCCGGAGTCCTCCACTACGGCGTCTCTCATATCCTGAGTCGCTTTGGGACGTTAAACCCCACAAACCAACCAGAATATTCTTGAGCGTGGGCTGTAACCTTCGCACTGCAAATGAAACCACACATATGGGCAGATAAAAGCTGCAGTAAAGTGCTTTGAGCATATCGTCCTACCGGCGTTGCTTAACGTGCTCTTAGGATGCCACTATAGCTGGCATTGACTAGCTACTCCCTCGTCGCTTCATTGTTCAGTGTTACAATGGATGATGGACATGCCAGTCTGAGTGCGTCGAAGCTTATGTTCAGGCGTCAGGCTATTTTGCCGTGCTGATAAAGCTTATGCCTGGCAATCAAGTTTCAGCCACGTGCATCACCGCTATTGGTTCTTTATGATCTCTGGTGACACTCATGTGTTACCTGCGAGGCAGGAGGCAAAGAGTGGTTAAGCGTCCTTACTACAAACCTACCCCAATGGTCATCATGATATGCCAGCGTAAACAATAAAAAGTACATTTAATAAAGGCATTTAGTTCACAAACCAACGTTATTAAATATTAGAAATATTTGGGATGATTGTATCTGGGAGAACAATAATTTATGGCGCGCACAGAAGAAACAAATGTATCTTGATACAGCAGTTTAAACGTTGCAGCGAATCACTGAAAGTACAAGACAAATATGTCTACATAGGGCAAGTAGTAAACGCAGATCAGCACAATGAAAGGTAAATGATAGGGAGAATAAAATTGTGGTGAATAGCATTTGGCAAGTTCTTGCAATTATGACTAGCACCTTGCCGGTATTACCCAAGAGGAAAGCATACAATAGTTGCATCTTAACTGCATTCGCATGTGCGACTGAAAAGTCGAGGTTAATGGAGTATTGTACTTAAGTTGAGGACAACGTGGAAGGCTTTGGAACAAAAACTGGCAGAGGTAACATTAAGAATTAGAAAGCTTGCATTTTGGGTCAGAGATGTGACACAAGTTGTTGACATTTTAGCTTAAACCAAGAGAAGAAATCGGCGTAGGCAGGACATGTAGTGCAAAGCGAGGATAACCGCCGGTCGCTTAGGGTAGCATATTGTATTCCAATGGAAGGAACGCGTAGCAGGGGGCGGCAGAAAGTTAGGTCGACGGGTGAGGTTGAAAAGTTCGCACGGGTCAAGTGGATACCACTAGCAGAGAACCGGGCTGATTGGGGAATTATGGCAGAGGCCTTAGCCTTCCAGTGGGCCCAGTCAGGCTACTTCTACTGTTGATAATGATTATTGTGCCTAGAGCGTAAAAGTAGTAATTAATTCTTAATTCTGGTATTCGTGCCCGAATAAGCCAACACTCTTTCGGGAAGTAGCCACTAATTGGCTCCGGACTCTGCTCATCCTCCTTAGGCTCGTTTGTGGCGCCACCATAGAGGTGTGTCGATTTCATAAAGTTATTATAACCCTGTAAGGAACAGCACCTCGCGTAAGCTTTCTCTAGCAGAAGCGCCCCCTCCCCCCCTCAAAAAAAAAGATTAGTAAAGCACAACTAAAAAAGCGCTGAGCCTGCAGACCAGACAAATATCATCGCCAGCAGAATTCAGGGGGCCTCTTTCTGCAAGGCACATCACACGTCGTTAAATTTTGGGGAATAACTGATTTGTACTAGCACTACCTTTTTTCGGGTCGCGAAAAGCTGTACAGAACTGTTTAACATTGCAAACTCGGTGTTATCTAAAGTAGGTGATTGGGCAAAACAGAACGGTTTAATAATCAACAACGATAAGACAAAAGCGATCGTTTTCCGTGCGAAAACAAAATTGGTGTCGTCGGAGTTACAAATTAAGTTAAATAGCTCGGAAATGCAAATTGTGCGCGAATTTAGAACATTAGGAGTCATTTTTGCAGATACTATGTCTTGGGACCGACACCTACCTTCTACGCTTGCGTCAGTAATTGGTATTCGGTATAGAAACTAGTTTTTCATGCCTAAGAATGTTATGGTGCTTTTATATTACTCTGTATTTTTGACTTATATAAATTATTGCAATCCCGTGTGGGGTACTACCAGGGTGACTAATAGCATAAACTCAGTAGGCTTGAGAGAAAGGTTGTCAGAATCAATACACACTATGTACGACACTAATGTGCAACCATTGTTTCAAAAGCTGGGTCTTTTGCATCTGAAAGACATGTACAATTACAATCTACGTCTTGCATTATTCAAAGAAAGGAAGCAGAATAGAAATATCCTAAAAAATTTAGGAAAGAACTCCCAAAGTTTTGTGGGACATTTCACGCGGAAACCTGAAATCTGGAATGTTGATTTCAGCAGAACAAATTACGGTGCGCGAACACAAAAATACTACATCCCATCGCTTTTGAACTCCTATTTGGCTCACAATACCTACATTTTACAGCTGAAAGTTAGGCAGCTTAAGAACAATTTCGTTCGGTGTGAAGAGGAAGAAGTGCACAATGAACATGCCAGTCAGTGGCATCGTGATCTCTGCGCGTGCTGGAGCTGACTGTGTTCGCTGCCGCTGTATTCGCCGCTGATCTGCTCAGTCCTGCTGATCAAGTCCTGTTGATCTGCTGAATAAACCCCCCATTCTTACATTTGGTGGAGGTGCTGGGCATCGATCCCCGTACCTCTCGCAGATGGCCGCAAGCGGTTGCTAGTTATTCCCCGGCAGCTACGTTCGCAAATTTGTGACTGTTTCCATGCTGACCCACAATCCGGTCACGCGGGCGTCTTCAAGACATACACTCGTCTCCGGCTACGTTACTACTGGCGGGGTATGTACACCTTTGTACTGAAGTACGTTCGCTCATGCCTCACCTGTCAACGTCGCAAGCCATCTCCTCAACGTTCTGCTGGAGAGGTGCTGCCGTTACCCAGCCCACCACGTCCTTTCGACCACGTCGGTATTGATTGTACGGGCCGCTTCCCTACACTGCGGCCGGCAACCGCTGGGCTATCGTAGCCGTTGATCATCTGACGAGGTATGCCGAAACCGCTGCACTTCCATCTGCCACAGCGTCAGAAGAAGCTTCATTGATTTTGCAGCGATTTGTTCTTCGCCATGGCGCACCTCGAGAGCTGCTCAGCGACAGAGGACGCGTTTTCTTGAGTGACGTTGTTCTTGAGTTACGAAGCCTAGCTCACCAAGTGCAACATTATTCATAGAACCACCTCCGCCTATCATCCCCAGACTAATGGCCTCACTGAGCGTTTCAATCGTACCCTTGGCGACATGCTCTCTATGTACGTCTCCTCCAACCACTCAAACTGGGACCTCGTCCTTCCGTATGCCACGTACGCATACAATACCGCGACGCAGTCTACTACTGGCTTCTCCCCTTTTTTCCTCCTCCACGGCCGTCACCCCTCTGCTACAATCGACACCATACTCCCGTATCAGCCAGACATATCAGAGTATACACGTGCGTCTCAAGCAGCCCAGCATGCGGAAGACTATCGACAAATCGCCCGCGCATTCACGGCTAACACCCAGTACCGCCATAAATCCAACCATGACAGCCAACACTCGACACCGCACTTCTCGTCTGGCGCTCTTGTGTGGCTATATATACCTTCCAATGCCCCTGGACTGTCTTCAAAATTTCTTGCTAAATACCATAGCCCATACCGTGTTCTGGAGCGCACCTCTCCGGTTAATTATGTGGTGGAACCTGTTACGCCGTCCCATGATCTACGCCGGCGCGGACGCGAGATTGTTCACGTCCAGCGTCTCAAACCCTATTACGACCCTGCCGTCTTGCTCACGCCGTAAGTCGCCAGGATATCTCCTCTTCGTCCCGCGGGTAATCGTGAAGAGGAAGAAGTGCACAATGAACATGCCAGTCAGTGGCATCGTGATCGCTGCGCGTGCTGGAGCTGACTGTGTTCGCTGCCGCTGTATTCGCCGCTGATCTGCTCAGTCCTGCTGATCAGGTCCTATTGATCTGCTGAATAAACCCCCATTCTTACATCGGTATTAGTATTGTGTACCTTTTTGAAATCATTGTGATTTTCTTCCGGTGTTCCTTCTTTTTTCTTTTCGTTTTCGTTTTTGGCGATAGCATTCCTGATGCATTAGTATAATCCTTTCTTGGATGCCATGTGTGCATGTGACTGAACTGATTTCAGATGCACGAAAGTTGCATAGAGCATATACTTTTGCATGGTTACCAAATTTTTAGATCTCTTAGACTCCACTCAGGGCCTAGAAGTTTTGTTGCCACTGCACATTGGCGTCGACCTTGTGCACTGTCCACGCCAATATCATTTTTGTAACCGGTATTTTTCATTGCTATTGTATGCTTTGCTGTCAAGTGTCACCTGTCGCTCTCATGTAGGGGGAGGGGGGGGCGAGAACCAGTCAAGCTGCGGCAAAAGTGTTAGCCTCGTCTCCCTCCATCGTAGATGAAAAATAAAGTCTATCAATATGTCTATCTAATTACTGTTAGTTTTTTGCATGAGGAAAGAGTAACTTGTCTACCGGACGAATGAGC